>JNDT01001996.1:0-44780 GCA_000697055.1 Saksenaea vasiformis B4078 | reverse complement strand
AGGCTTGGAGGGAACCATCTTGACGATAGCGGAATCTCCAGACTTAACGAACTTGGGAGAAGCTTCAAGTACCCTTACAAAGACATGCAGAGATCCATGGCATACCAGGATAATATTAGCCAATCAAATGGCTGCATGGTATGGTGTATCTTGCTGATGTGGGGGACTGCTTATATCGACGAGATATTATTTGGTGTCTTATAATATAGGTAGCGGGCAACGACTTTAACTGAAATATGTGGATCCGGCCATATGTTGGAAAAGCCCGTTAAAATCCTCTATTTGTGGCCAGCACGCCCTATTTATGCTCAGGCGTACTACCTCGTTATACTCTTATTTTGTTCAATAAGGTTGTATGGGTGGGTAATGCACTTTTGGTTGCACGGCTTTGCCGCGCAAAGCCCAAAAGTTGTCACGCCTCAATTTCTCCACTTTACTTCACTTGCTCACACCGTGTTATACTGGCACCTGGAAAAAGTCTTGGTTTTCTTTCACTTTCTGAAACATAACCACCCATGAATTGCATGGATGATGAATCAGATTCCTGAGTTCAGCATGGAGCTTTCAGAATTCGATCGCAGTGGAATTATTTGGCTGCACTGTTATGGTGTAAAACCGATGGAAATTTCAAAGATGATGGGCATTCATCGGACAATTGTCTATAATACGATCAAACACCGGGAGGAAGCCAGTGCGACAGAAAGCGCGCCAAGATCAGGAAGGCCAACAAATTAACCCAAACCGACGAGAATGCTTTGTGATTAAGCGTGAGACACAATCCTATGTTACCATATGTCCATCAACAAGCTCGGCTTGCACGAGCTGATGTTACCATTTACATTGATGCCATGAGAAGCTACTTGTGAAAAGCAGGCTTCATATCTTGTAAGTCAACCAGTGTGCCTCGCTTGACAATCATACAGGAGCAGTGAAGATTGCAATGGGCTAAAGCTTATGTGGACTGTACTGATGAATCGCGTTATACGGTGATTGCTGATGATGCAAGAGCTCGAGTATTCGTTTACCTGATGAACAGTGCCAATAATGGCACGTGGCAACGATGCTGAACTATGGAAAAGACTCAGCCATGGTTTGTGATTGTTTTTGGGCTGGCACATTTGGTTCCCTGATTGTCCTGGAAAGAAGAGTAGATCAGAAGGCTTACATTGCTTGGAGAAGGAATTCTGTTTAGCAATTCATCTTTATATACCATCACATGTATCGATCGCTTGGACTGATTGTGATCACTATGAAGGGATCCATAGTGAAACAAATCCATAGGTGGCTGTGATTTTTGGGTAGATGAAAATAAAAATGATAATAAAAGAAAACAGGCGGATAAATCCTTTGAGACTCTTTAATTCAAAGAAGAAGAAAAAAGAGATATCGATCTAGTACATCAATTTCTGTCCTATTTATACACAAGAAATCAGAATGGGATCCAGGAAGGACAATGTTTGGTAAAACATATATTCTCGGGTATCCGGTAATTCTTATCTTGTTCTCGGTATTCTTCTCTGTGTGCTAATCTATGATCTGGCAGTATTGCGCTCGTGCCTGATCTTTAACTTTGATCTGAGATACCGGTTCAAGTTCCGCTCCGATCCTGGGTTGACGATCATTGCCGAAATGATTTTTACTACGGAGTGGATCTACCTATACAACATGAGGAGCTACTCGGTTTTTTTTTTTTGGAGAAGGAATACGAGAAAAAGCTGGTGCCTGGAACAGCCTTTTCTTCTAATGTGCACAGATAATAAATAAAATACCGATAATGAGGAAAATAGGGCGAAAGTAAAAAAGACAATGGGGAAAATACTGTTCCAAAACTATTGGTCCATTAAGAAAAAACCGTCTTTTTCCAACGCACGAAAAAGGTCGTTATCTGTTAGGAAAGATACCGTAAAATGCAATACGATGTATACTTAAAAAAATGCCCAGGCAAATAAGCGATGAAAGCAGTTTCTGCAAGCGAACTATGATGGAAGAGCTTTAACCATAATCCAATGTTAGGCGTTTCTTCCAGTGGAGCGAATGTATAGAAGTGACTTCTTCTTTTCAATTTTAAAGAGCAACAAACTGCAAAAAGAAATACCCTTTGTCTTGCAGCTGATGGCGTTAAAAGAGCAAATTGCCTTGACACGCCAGAGGATATCTAACATTGCTAAAAGTTCACATCACAAACTAAGTGCGTCCATAAGGAGTGATATTTTACAAGAAATACAAGAGTACAACAAGAATACTGAGTCACCGTGGGCAGCCCGGACACAGCTCACATATGCGGAAAGATCGACTCGTTTTCTGGCGTTTATAGATGCCAGCAATGAAGAGGCGGAGGAGAGAGGCGAGCCACCTCCATATGGTGAACCTTGGAGCTGCCCCGTTTTTACAAAGGGTGAGTCTGCTTCCTGTATTTAACCTGACGCTTAACGATTGCAGAGACCTTGATGTTATATGTACTTGAAAGAGCTATGACATCGTCGGGTCGTGTCCAAGAAAAATTACAGGCCAGCACCATGATTAGGGAAATTAACGGCCTTGCCGCTGAGGTATCCTATTGACAAAAAAAAAGGAAGGTCGTGTAAATTATATTACTAGGCCAGACGGCAGAACAAATCCATTGATATCAACACCGAATTTATGCGCTCAATAAGGCATTTTATATTTTCTATGGCTGATAAAGGATACTTTGACAAGGAGGGGAAGCCTCAAGCCGTTTTCGGTCAAGCCGAGGTTGAAGCAATGATCCAAACTTTGTTTAAACTTGACGAACACATGGATGCCATTTATAGCATCCAAACGGCATGTCTACTTCTGTTGATCTTCTATACGGGCTTGCGCATTTCATCCGTCTGCGCCATGGTAGAAATACCGGAAGTTATGCGTACATTTCTTAAATGGAAGGTGACTTGATTTAATCGTTCAAGTTCTACGAAGCTAATTCCGCAGGACATTACTATCTGGCGTCAAAATGCGAGCCAATTTTTCGTGGAAGTGAAAGTACCGCATGTAAAAGCTCATGATATGCATTTGACGGATGCTCTGAGAACCATGACCAGAACGCTGCGCTCTCTTACCGTAGATGATGATGTATCGATTGCGTTAGATGCCACCGTTTATTTTATTGCGCTAGCATTCAAAAGTGGAGTAACTACATTTTCAAGTCTGCAAGAATGGGTCTCGTCCCGCCGGGTAAAACTCCCAATAAAGAAGGACTATTTGGAGTCACCAGTCTTTCGAAATCACAGCAGGTAGCTTGTTGTTCACCGAAGGTATGGCATTGAAGTAACAAATTGACAGTATCACCCCACAGCCATGGACAAACAGTGGTGCCTTAAAAAAACTAAAAAAATTGATCATAGAATCTGGTTTGACAGGTATGATTCGCGTATTGATCATTAGATATCCATTTCTGTATGTCATAGTGGACGGAACGATGTACGCGTTTCGTCGGAACTTCTCGCAATCTATGCATAGCATTAGTGGTCGTGAAGACACTGTTGCTGCAATGGGGCACGCAGTCGGATCCTCGACAGTCTATAAACATTACACTGCTCGTCATGAACAATTAGACGTGGTGGACGTCTGTCTGCGCGGACGTCTTAGTAAAACTTCGACCATGAACATTCTTCTAGATCCGATCCGGTTCCGTATAAAGGATACTAGTGTATACAAGTTAACAGATGATGAAGAGCAAAAGCTTGTCCACCAGATGCCGGAAACTATTGAGGCGAGACAGCAATGCGAGAATATCATTAAACAGTTCCAGAAGATTTACGGCATTGATTATCGAAAGCACTGGTCTGATTCGGACAGGACGACTTACTACCAGCTACGTCGAAAATACAAATGTTCGCTCGCAAAATATCGCCACAAAGCGACCGCTAACAAGATACGCCTCATTCAAAGCAGTCTTACGGATAGCTTGGAACTAGATGATATCGCTAGTGATACTGCAACCACAAGCCCAATGTCTGAAAATGGTAAGCCAGTATTGACAGAGCACGTACTTCCATGATAATCAATTCGCCTAATTCTATAGAAGATATTTCAAGCACGGACGATAACGCCGTATCGGAATTCCTACAGCTGATAAGCGAAACGAACAGAAAATTCAGTGCTCCAACTGTACCGGAACCAGATGGAAAAGACTTGACAGAAGAAATAGATTCGACATGGCTCAATCATTTCCAGCAAATTTATAGTATCGAAAATTACATGTCGGGGCCGCGCCCTTGTGATATATGTCTCAATGACAGCACTTTAGCTGGAAATGCAACGTATAATGGAGTCCTGCAACTTGGCGTCCATTTGTATAGCTCTCATACATCCACATCGTGGCCTTCTAGCGGCCGCTACGGCGGTCAGCACACCGAGACAGCAAAATGGAGAAGGAGAAACCCGCCTCTTTTCGACGACGAGACACGTATATGGCGCTGTCCTTTAGAACAGTGCAGTTTCCAATGCAAGCATATTTGTACCATAAATGAACACATGCTACGCCATGCAAACGACACGGTGAAAGATCTATCGGAGCGCGAAGTGTTCACATTAATCGTTCATTACTTTCTGGAGAGAAAGTACCACCTATCTGCGGGACAACTGCAACATATTCGTACAAGCAAACTACGGGCAAATGAACGTTCTAAATTACTTCACCAAAAACGTCTACGAATAGCTGAGGAAGAAGACGAGGAGTCATCAAGAATGGACCCGACTTTCATACCAAAGAGGTTAAAACGTCTGATGCATTGCGAATGGTGTCAGCATGATGATACGATACAAGATAAGTCCAGATATCAAGGACTTGACCAACTAGGACAACATTTAGTGAAGTCCTTGAGATCAAGAACTTGGAATAATCCACCAGGAAGTTTCTCTAGCGGGACACATGCAAAAAGCACAATATTCCGTAGGCACAATCCTCTTCAGGCGGTGGACGGCCGATATACATGTCCAGTAGCAAACTGTAGCAAGAACTATAAACAGAGACGATTCGTATGGAATCACATCAAGGAAGGACATCCTGGATTACTGACCGATGTCACTGAGCATGAGGCAAACGAAAGTATCAAGAAGTACTTCTTATTCTATCATACTTTCACAATCAGCGATGACATACTATTAAAATGGAAGAACGCAATCAAAGGAAAAGAAAAGCAACCATAAATTACTTAACCTAACCACTGCAACCATAAGCCAATAAAAAGTTGCTTTCAAACAAAGACATTTATTATCCTTCAATATGCACAAGATTAAAATGCTTATTTCTTCTTGGCGGCAGCCTTGGTGACCTTGCCGGCCTTGTCAACCTTCTCAACAGCCTTGATGACACCGACAGCAACGGTCTGACGCATATCACGGACAGCGAAACGGCCAAGAGGAGGATACTCAGTGTAGGATTCAACGCACATAGGCTTGGAAGGAATCATCTTGACGATTGCAGAATCGCCAGATTTCACAAACTTTGGTGAACTTTCCAAGGACTTTCCGGAACGACGATCGATCTTCTCAAGAAGCTCGGCGAACTTACAGGCAATGTGAGCGGTGTGGCAATCCAAGACGGGAGCGTAACCAGCACCAATCTGACCAGGGTGGTTCAAGACGATAACCTGGGCGGTGAAGGAAGCGGATTCCTTGGCGGGGTCGTTCTTGGAGTCAGAGCAGACGTTACCACGACGGATATCCTTGACGGAGACGTTCTTCACGTTGAAACCAACGTTGTCACCGGGAACACCCTCAGCCAACTGTTCGTGATGCATTTCGACGGACTTGACTTCAGTGGTGACGTTGGCAGGGGCGAAGGTAACGACCATACCAGCCTTGATAACACCAGTCTCAACACGACCGACAGGGACAGTACCAATACCACCGATCTTGTAGACATCCTGAAGAGGAAGACGGAGGGGCTTGTCGGAGGGACGAACTGGGGGTTCGATGTTGTCGATGGCTTCCAAGAGGGTCTTACCAGACTTGGAACCAGCCTTGGTTTCCTTGGTCCATCCCTTGAACCAGGGCATGTTGGTAGATTCCTCCAACATGTTGTCACCGTGCCAGCCAGAGATGGGGACGAAGGGAACGGCCTTGGGGTTGAAACCGATCTTCTTGATGAAAGCGGAAACTTCCTTGACGATTTCGTTGTAACGAGCCTCGGACCACTTGGTGGAGTCCATCTTGTTGATAGCAACGATGAGCTGACGGACACCAAGGGTGAAAGCCAAAAGAGCGTGCTCACGGGTCTGACCATCCTTGGAGATACCAGCCTCTGCAATTCACACGCCAAGTTTAATATCACGCTACACCTATAAAACCAAAAGAACTTACCGAATTCACCAGTACCGGCAGCGATAATCAAGATACCGCAGTCAGCCTGGGAGGTACCAGTAATCATGTTCTTGATGAAATCACGATGGCCGGGAGCATCAATGACAGTAACGTGGTACTTGGGGGTTTCGAACTTCCACAAAGCAATATCGATGGTGATACCACGCTCACGCTCAGCCTTCAGCTTGTCCAAAACCCAAGCGTACTTGAAGGAACCCTTACCGAGTTCGGCGGCTTCCTTCTCGAACTTTTCAATGGTACGCTTGTCAATACCACCGCACTTGTAAATCAAGTGACCAGTAGTGGTGGACTTGCCCTGTAAAAAACCTTTAGCATGTCATTCGGATGAACCAATATCTCCACTTACGGAATCGACGTGACCAATAACAACGACGTTAACGTGAGTCTTCTCCTTTCCCATGGTGACTACACAAAGTATCTACGTTAAAACCATACGATCTTGTGGATGGATGGATCGAGATATCGCCGTACCTTAGTGTAAGCTAAAGGAAGGAAATCCGTGTTGCCTTCCACCAAGTGATTTTTAAAGAGTTTTTTTTTTCAACACCGATTGGTCCGGACAGCTTGTTCCGGACTACGGGATTTTTTAGTGGTGACTTTGCCAGCGTGACATCGATAGAGATTGGGTTTACAGGATTTTTCCTATGACTTTGCGTCTACTCGAAATTACTCGGCGTTATTTCCAGATGAAGTATGCGTTTTGAAGTGGGTGTCTTTACGTCCATGCAATGAATAGTTCACGCTCGGATATTCGCAGTTTGTATCAGAGTAGTTCATGCTTACAGTTATGGATTTCTCAGTATCCTATTGGAAAGAATAAAAATGTCTTAACAAAGGAAAGTGCTCCACCTAAAGCAGTACGTCCTTTTGACGTCGAGATGATTTATTGCATCAGTGGCAATTTCTCTACACGTTATCACAAGGCATAGAAATGCTTCACGATGAGTTCATACCACAATAATTCGTATTTAAAGAGACGCATGAATTATTTTTTATTCTTTGGCTCTGTTACTCTTTAACATCCCTGGTAAGGATATCAATACATTACACCTGCAAAGTTATTCATGTTTTCTGCCTCTTGTTTAAGCTGCATGACCTCTGTCCCGAACTGTCTTGGCCGTGCGTGTAACTCAAGTTCACCACTTAAGTCAGTAAACATTGTCATACTCAGCATCACTGATTTTTTCGTGATAGATCGCCAGACGCTGGATCGCTTCAAGTCCTCTGCAGACCGTCCCAAAATCGGCCGCTCCTAGACGCCTATCACCACCCTCCACCCACCCCCACCGCTTCGGTGCGAGGTTGGGTCCCCGTGTTACCACGGAATACCCCTTCGGGGGTGTGTGTTAAGTAAGAGACATCAGAGCATCTTTCATTTACTAACCATGAATTATTTTTTATGCTGCTCGAATAAATCTTGCGTCCACCGGAGAGACCAAGTTCATGTAAGTTGATTGGTCTTCTGACGTAAAATTGACGTACCAACGACCGCATACCCTATTCTTCTTTAGCGCAAACTAGGCTCTGCAGAAGTGCAAGACTTTATTTAGAGTAGCTTAAAAAATGATTCAATAAACAGTATGTTTTTGCTGTTCTCCCTTACTCCCTTACCGGCGTGCCGCACACCTGTATCATGATAACACCGGACTTTGAAATATTTCAACGGCTGAAAACCATTACGAGATGCTGTCCCTTGGGAGATAGACATTTTTCAGCTTGTATTACATGAACTTTATGCAGAGCTAGCGAACAAGAGGAGGATTCTCGGCTAAAGAATAAGAGACGAATTTTTGGAGCTAGCACTATAGCTCTACAGACTATCTTTGAAAGGTATCTGCAACTACCCACATTTGTAGAAATACCGTTATAAAGTTTCCTCTAGAGTTCTTCGAAAAGCATATCGTAGCAACGGAGTCTTCTTTACAATTGAAACCCTGCTGAATGGGCTGCTAAACTGAACGATTGCTCGCCGCGTTTGTTCCGACGTCATTCTAACTGACAGAGTATGCCTAATAGCAATAGTGGTACTTAGCCTTTTTGTTTGGCAACATTAAGAGGCGTTGAAATTTCAAGCGATACTACTTGTACGGTTCAGATGAGCGAACAGTCTTCCTAGAAAGAATCGCATGATAGCTTCGCCTTTGATTCAGAAGACATCGACTAATGTATAGCTTCACAGTAGGAGAAGGGAAAGATATATCATTTTAACCTTTCAAGAATTTGCTGACCTTCCCGACCGTTCTATACCTGTGTATATTCCCTGATTTAATGGAAGGGCACTCTGTTTTTGGGAAGCCAGCCAAAATATCGATACCCATTTAGATCACGACCGTGTGTACCTCACTACAGTATGGTCTGCTGAATGTTTGCAATGTGGATGAATGAGCAGTTTATTGGTGGCCAAATTCCTTTCGTCCTCGTGTTGCATTGCTAGCGTTGGACCCTCCCCGACCATATTTCTTTTTGTACTTATTCCTCTTCAGATCTTTTTCGATATTTGTAATAATCTGATAGCGCGTTCGATGACCTGGCCAGCCAGGCCATCCTCCCGGTGTCTCCGGATCTCTCATTTTTGGCTGCACCTTGATACGACCTTCCCGCACCGCCTTCTCGAAATCGCGTCGTTTCTTACTTTTTCGCTTTTTCTTGTTTGCATCTTCCTTGACAGGTGCCTCCACCGTAGGGATATGTATAACACGATGTGGATGCGTCATTGCTGGGTAGGTCCAGGTAGATTGCTCCAGAATCTGATCACTGTTTACAACTGCTGCTGATATACGAGCCAAAAAGTCAGGATCGCTCTCATCATGATCCACCTTTTGCTGACTCGCAACTTTCGCAGCAAGCGCATCAACAGCCGCATCAACCGTTTCTTCCGAATCTTGAATGCTGACGGTTGCTACAGGTTTACTCGAGAACAAGCGAAAGGTGAATTCCTCTTCTTCCTGCGATGATTCGCCTGATTGCGTTTGATCTGAAGCATGTTCTTAGGCCGTTTTCTCACTCAATGCCATGCTCACCCTCTACTAATTCTGTATTGTCTTCTGTATTATCTTCTCCCATCAGTTGACGCATGAGAACATCCATCCTTTGTGTATCAGTTTCAGTAGCTTGCGGTGAATCGACATGATCCTCGAAAATGTCGGTTCTTGCGGCTATCCGTGTCTCTGGCAGAACATTCACTGCTGGACGCGCATGTTGTGGGAGCCTAAAAACAGATCAACTTAATTGATCGCGGCATGGTATCGCACCTACACAAACTTCAGCTTGTCTGCCATGGATTGATGAACTTGACAAGAAAGCGAACAGGTTTTTGGCAACGAAGAGAGTCACACGCACTCTTTCAAATGATCCCGCCAGCCGAGTTTCATTTTGCCACCAATTAACCAGAACGGCATAAAAAGCGTTACTGATGGTTAGCGAACAGAGTGATGATCTATTGTTATCTTAGTTATCCCGAGGATAATCTTTCCGTGCAGTAGGGACTCACGTTGCACCTGTAACAGGTGGGGAAACAGGGGTTGAGCGATTCATGGAATGGAGAGCTCTGGAAGTGGAGGCCAACGCTGATTGTGCCACTCCACAAACGATTTGGAACCATGTGCCGTCTGGTAAAATCTGCGCTTAAATAATATAAGTATCTCGTTATACGAATGGACACCATTTTTCACTCATCCGTAGAGTGACAAAGTACTATACACACGACCGAGGTTATTCGGAGTAGGGACTATGCGGACCAAATAATAAATGATCAGGAACTACTGTTTATTGAAAATACTTTTACACTAGGCTGTATAGATTTTGCGATCATTAAGAGCCAAAGCTTGCGCTAAGGAAGGGGTCAAATAGGCGGCTGTTAGTATGTAAATTAGCGTAAGATGGACTTGCTTCCGCGCGCAGCAATTCAGTTTGTGCTGGGAACTATTTTCTCTTTACATTGATCCAATATATCAAAATGACGTATCTCTTACCATGCTGTTGCCTTCTTTTTCGTTGATGTGACACATATATTCAGAAAAGCGTAACATTCATCAGAATGACGTGTGAAACTTCAATTCAACGTCATGTTAGCAACTTGGGTCAGTTTCTTTCTTTCTTCACTTTCGTGTGGCGTTTTGGAAGATGTCCATCATCCATGAAGCATCCTCTCTCGTGATGAGAAAGAAAAAGGAAAAAGTAATAAAGCTCGAGGAAGAAAAGCAACGCGAAGAACGAAAACAGCAACCAGGCTTTTGTACAACATTAGCGACAATAAAATTCTTTGTTAAAGAATCTTTCCAAAGCTATTTGTTCGAAATGCGGCCAAAAAGGACATAAGGACGGTAGGAGTTCGAGTTGCCCACAGAACAAGCGTAAACGCAAAGGTATGATTGAAGTGACTAGTATCTGTATCATTGAAAAACTTGGTATGGCAGCTGGCAACGATGGGTCTTCCTCGGGAAAGCAGTCGATCGATCATAAAGCTAAAAAACGCAAAGGAAGAAAGGGGAAGGCGGTAGACTCGGAAAACAACACGAACAATGCAGTTTGTGCCACTTGCGGAGAAGCTGGTCATAGTCGGTCATCGTCGAAGTTGTGCAAGCAGCACAAGCCTAAGATCAATGAGACCTTGTTGCAAAAAGTTGGCGAACATCCGGAACGGTTTACACGGAAATTAAGGCTTGGAAACTTCATTCGAGGACGCGAGGATCAGTATCGATTAAGAGAGAAGATCATTCAGCTGAGCAATCGCGTTCGTGATATCATCGTTCGTGTGCAGTTGTTCCTGAATTTTTATTTGTTGCGCCAATGCAAATTAAACAGGGAAATTCCATCTGTGTGTTTTACGCAGAATTTCATTTACTCTTTGGCACAACTTGTAATGGGACAACAAATTACGAACCAAGGAGAACTTGGGTTCACATGAAATCTAGTTAGGCTTGCTCTCTATATTCGTCGGCACAAAGTACCTTGCAAGTGGTGAAAATGATATCACTAAATTGCCCTTGTTAAGCAGATCTATGCAAATACAGATCTGCGA
The DNA here is from genome assembly GCA_000697055.1 of Saksenaea vasiformis B4078. Taxonomy (NCBI): domain Eukaryota; kingdom Fungi; phylum Mucoromycota; class Mucoromycetes; order Mucorales; family Saksenaeaceae; genus Saksenaea; species Saksenaea vasiformis. Next base: position 33,415 of record JNDT01001996.1, on the reverse strand, counting down.
CCACGCATGTTACACCAATCTCACTACGCCAAAATATATGTTGGACTTAACGATAATAGCTTTGCAAATTAGGCATGCCATCTATTTACAGCCTAATAAACATCTCTATGTGAGCTCGTCGTATGCACGACTGTTTCCTGTCTCTGAGAACTTGGTTAAAAGGCAACAGCCATGCGCTAACAATCGTAGCATAACAACGAAGAGTAGGTAAGAAATTTTCGATACAAATTTACTGTATTAAAATCAAACCTTGGTAAGATCAAATGGATCGATTTCGCTTTGTTATAAACTGGACTATTTATGTAAGAATGAAGTGAGCAGCCGAATCCTTTTTCTCTGTTCCTAGAAAAATTTAGCGATGGGCAAATTCAGCTTTAAACCTTTAAGCACCTTCTCCATTTCTACATCCGCAATACGCCCAAGGGCTTCACACGGAGGGAAAATAAAGAAACATGCCGCCGAGTTCCTTCCAAAGAAAATTGCTGTCTTTCGCTCTTCATTCGGCGCAAGTCGAGCAGCAGAACCAGCTAATCAAGACCTGCTGCTCACTCCAGAACAGGATGCGGCGGCACATGAAGAATTGCGACGGATCCGTAGTCTTCAGGACTTTGTTGATAGTGTTCCTACATGGAGAGATGGGCTGTTTGGGAAAGACAGGGGCGCCCTATGCCTTTCTCCAAAGCAAGTGCAATATCAAGAACTCATACACGAAGTCATCCTCACAGAGAAGTCTTATGTCGCAGATCTAACATTGGTTTACTACGTAATGCCTTCTTTATTTGTCTTTCTTTTCAGTACAGAGTGTGATAAAGAGTAACAAAGCCCGGGTCTAAGATCTGATTTATTAGATATTTGCAAAGGACGCCTTGGCTTGGAAAAATTTACCCCAACCCCTGAGGCTCATTTTTGAAACCGTTACACAAATTATACAAGTACATGAATGTCTGCTTAAGGTGGCGGCTGAAAAGAGCAAAGGAAACGATGATAACTAAGGTTTGAATAGGATCTTCAGCAGCGTCAAGCACAAGAGTATCCGGTTGTTAACACGGTTGCCGATATATTTCTCGATTACGTAAGTGTATCTTTATTACAGATTACTCTAGCTTCTTCATATTCTGCCTTATATGACAGGTTCCATGGCTGACTATCTACGGGGCATACTTTGTTCATTTCGAATGTGCCAATGACTTGGTGGCAGACTGTTTGTCAAATGATACTGATAGTCTCGGAATTTATTTACGGGTAAGAGCGACCATTTTTCCGCACAATTTTTCTTCTTCCTCACACCCATACTATAGAACCGCACATTATGGCCAGAATGTCGCAATCTTACACTTCAATCCTTTCTACTAAAACCAATTCAACGAATTATGAAATACCCGTTATTCTTCAAGGTAAAAATGAAGGTCTAGTATCTATGTGAACCTTACATGCATCGCGGTAGAGCTTGGCAGAATGCTTGGATATACAGGATGCAGCAGTGAAAACCCATTTTCAGGTTTTGACCGATATTGAAAAAGTGATACGAAAAATCGAAATGCAGAAAAAGGAGGCAGAAGATTTAAAGAAGCTGGAGGATCTGGAGAAACGGATTAAAGGAATAGAGGTAAAAGAAAGGAGCCACAGCCAAACCTAACCTTTGGAAAAGGGAATCGAGCTGGCAGTGCCGGGTAGACAATTGGTCTTTGAAGGACCGTTAATGTTACTACCTACGTCGCAGAAGCCACTTTCAACCAAGTCTCCTGATGAAACGTCGCCTGTTCGTGTACACCCACAGTCTGTGAAACGCAATAATTCCTTTTCTTTGTCACCGCAGAAAAAGTATATATATGTATTTCTTTTCAATGATCATATTCTTTTTACAAAGGTAAAGCTTGCATACTACGTGGGACTTAGTACTGAACTGTCAACTTTGGGCGTAGGTGCGTACCAAAACACGTCCAACGCCCTTGGGACGATCAGACGCATTCTACGGGCCAAGACCTGAAGCATTATTTAAATTGGTGCAAACACCTGGCCAATTGACATGTGTAAACCAAACCGTGGCAAGACCAATCGAAATTAATAAACAACACCAAATTGGCTCTTGGCGACACAGCCGTGTGAGCAACCCAACTACACATGAGGCTCATCCTCTTCAGTTCATCTGCTCTATCGCCGCCCGAAATATCTTTAATATGCACTTTGAGGCAAAAACACCAGAAGAAAAGCAGACGTGGTGCCATCATCTGGAAACTGTCCTTCCGGAGCATGTGAAGACACCATCCTCGTGGCATCTGCAGCGGCGATCCTCCATGTACTCATATCAATCTCAGCCATCATTAACGTACGAATCTTGTACGACCATGCTAGACGATGCAGATATGCATATTTGGGCAGATTGTGAAGAGGATCTCCGGAGTATATTTGCACAAACCGAAAACAAGACATACCAAGCAGCAGCTCGCAAGGATGTCAAAATGACAAACGAAGTCACCAATGATGACAGGATGGAGATCGATGATAATAAGGATAGGACAGAACGTCATCATGACGATGATAATGATGACGAGGGCTTCGTTACTGCAAGCAACTCATTGGATATTGGCAACTGGTTGCAGCAATTCCAACGCCCTGAAGTTAACAGAGGAGGAAAACTGATCCGTGGAATGCAAGAAACTGGAAAAATGCCAAATATTGGTCCTCTGTCTATGTTTAAGATTGATTCTATCCATCGAGGACCCCGGGCACGTCCATAGTATTTGATCATCGTGATTAGTATGTATTATTTGTTCAAATAAAGTAAAAATCAGATAGAGTTACTGATAGCCTGCAAAAAGAAAAAATCCTGCTATGCACATCCAAAACTCTCGCGGAACCCTTTACTAAGTGAATATAGCATTCGTACGAATTGTCAAACAAATAAACCTTAACTCCTTGTAACAGCGCGAAGATGAGATTACGGAGCCATGGACGAACGTTATAACCATGTGGTTCAGGCATAAAGGCTGATATTCTATATGTATCTTGGGAGTGATAGCGGCGAAATTTCACGAATCTGCAAGAAGAGACGTTGGACCAACACGTTCGCTTCCTGGTGTTCGGTTGCAATATAATGTCAGCAAAAAGGAATAAGAAATCAGCCATTTACTTCCGAATTCTTGCCATTTAAGAGGTACCAAGTAGAATACAACACATTCGTTGTTGATAGCATTGAAACCCCTCTTTCTGCCCGAAATCCCCTGTGTCTCGCAACGTTTGGCTGTGAGATGGTCCGCGCAAGTTGGGGGAGAACAAACTTTAACACCGACATTTCCCGTCCATTCCTTTTCCTTTTCTTTTCCTTCTTTCTCTATTTCATATTAGTCTTGTCAACTGATTGCCCTCCGGTTCATTATGGGTCGTTTCTTCTCGGGTCACAAAACTTCCTCTGGTGATGTTGACATTGACCGCTCGCCCAGCGTCAGTGATGTCGATAAATTGACATTAAAGACTGAGCCGGGTACTGGTGGCCAATTTAAAGAATTCTTGAAGACCGTCATCAGCTTCACTGGCGATCTATCTTCGTTAACCTGCCCAGCGTTTTTCTTGAATGGTCTTTCCTTGCTAGAATACGGGTAAATTATTCATCGTCACATCCGTTCCTGACTCTTTTCCCTCCAGAACTTATTGGGGCGATCATCCTACCTGGTAAAGAAAGATACAAATAGGAGAACACGATGGTTTCTCACTAGGTTCTAACCACGAAAGAATAGCTTCACCGCTGTGAGTGAATCATCCATTCCGCAAGGTAAAGAAACGAAGGGAAGGGTTTTTACTTTTTTTTCTGAGAAAAATGGGATAGAGAGAATGCTTGCCGTGACAAGGTGGTTCATGTCAACGCTGTGGGGAAGCTACGCATCACGATGTACAAACGGGCTAACGGAGAAAAAGCCGTACAACCCTATTCTTGGTGAACAATTCCGTTGTACTTTGGGAGACGTCGAGTGTGTATGCGAGCAAGGTAATTAGCATTATTCTTCGGGGGAATTTTTGACCTCATGTGTTATGAATTGCGTTAGTGTGCCACCACCCTCCTATTTCTGCATTTTATCTTGAGAACGAAAAGGCGGGCGTATCGTTGAACGGTCACTGTAAGTTAGTCTGTTGAAAATTATGTATCAGACACATGAACAATCTACTGTTTTCAGGTGGCCAAAAGTCGAAATTTAAAGGGACAACCATAAAAGTCGAGCAAGTAGGTCGTGCCGCATTGTACTTAAAGAAATGGGACGAACAGTATATAATCGACTTCCCTGACCTTATTATCCGCGGCGTCTTGACTGGGTCTTGTTATCTTGAACTCAGTGGCGCCTGTACGATTGCTTGCAGCAGCGGTGCGAAGGCGACAATCGATTTTGTACCAAAGCCTTGGTTTGGCGGCGAGTACAATCACATCAAAGGCTCGATTGAATACGAGGGAAAAAAATGTTACACTTTGTCTGGCCGTTGGAGTCATAAATCTTACTATAGCGTTGCAAATGGCACTGCGGCGGGCGAAGCCCAGCTGTTGTTCGATGCCGAGGCTGAGCCTATGGCTCAACGGGTGACCCCGCCTTATGACGAGCAGCTAGAGATCGAATCGCATCGACTCTGGGGGAACGTTAGTGAAGCACTCAAGATCAAGGACTATCATAAAGCAAACGCAGAGAAATCCAAGATCGAAGAATGGCAACGAAGATTGCGTCGGGAACGTGCCGAGAAGAACGAAACTTGGACCCCCGTGCTCTTTAACTTCCAACCAGACAGAGAGGCGGACGATGAATACTCACGGCGAAATACACAATTGCTCAAGACTATGGCCCGCAAGCCGTTCTTAGATACTGGCGCGTGGACCTACAATCGCTCTCTACATAAACGCGGAGTCTGATTGCCCGCGATACCACTTAAAAAAGTTTTTGCCTTCCTAGTTTAGTTGACGATGCATCGTATTCAGTCACAATGATCATCCTCTTTTTTTTTTCTTTTCCTTTAGAACAATCGTACAATAATAATACCAGGGACTATTTACATATTAGAGAGGTGTGTGTTGGCATAAGCAAGCGAAAATTTGAGTATCATCACCGCTTAACTAGCCATTGTGCCAACACCCTGGCTGACCTGTTGTTTTTTCTTATTCAAGCTAATCTGAACTATTGTAAACATCTGTCCATCCACAACTTCTTTCAATGGCCGCCTTCCACATCTTCATCTTCTGCGCTTGGTCTATACGTCTCATGAGAAAAGAGTGATACAAAAGACGTAGAGATTTACCATGCTTGCTCAGCTTGGATATAAATACATCGCTCTCATCCACACGCATATCGACAAGATCATTTATATTTTCCCATACACCCGCTGCCAAACCAGCAGCGAATGCGGCACCTAGGCTGGTGGTTTCCCGCATCGCGGGTCGTACTAGATGAAGTCAATTGCTTTTCCGTCAAGACAGTTTATTGGATGCTTACCCACTGGAACATCCAGGACATCGGCCTGGATCTGCATGCAAACGTCTGAGTTTGACATGCCTCCATCTGCCTTGAGCACCTTAAGTTGGATTCCCCCATCATCTTTCATTGTGTCTAAGATAGTTCGAGTCGACAGACAAGCAGCTTCCAGAGTAGCACGCGCGATATGTCGCTTGTTTGTAAACTGAGTCATGCCTACCAGAGTACCACGCGCATCATCTCTCCAATAGGGTGCAAACAAACCCGAGAACGCCGGAATAAACGTTACTCCACCCGTGTCTTTGACTGATACAGCTGAGTGAAAAAAAAAGGTAAGCCATTTGAAGATTACCTTGTGACGCTAGGGTATCGACATCAGCTGCTTTTTCAATAATACCCATATTATCTCGCAGCCACTTAACCGCCCCACCAGCAACACCTATTGATCCCTCGAGAGCATAAAAAGCCGGACTGTCGGGACCAAGTTGATAGGCCACAGTAGTTAGTAGGCCTTTTTGGGAAAACACCGGTTCCGTTCCAACATTCATCAATAAGAACGCGCCAGTACCGTATGTGTTTTTGGCTTCCCCTACTTGGAAACATCCTTGACCTACTAATGCAGCCTGTTGATCGCCCAAACAGCTCATAATCGGCATGCCTTCCAGTGGACCCCATTGAACGTTCCCGTAATGTCCCGAGGAAGGAACAATGGTAGGAAGCACATGTTCAGGAATACCGAAAAAGCTTTTTGTTTACAAAAACAAAAATTTAAGTGAGTTGCTCTTTTCCTTTTAGAGATAATCACTTTAACAATCGAGGATCCCATTGACAAGTCTTGATATTCATCAACATCGTTCGGCTCGCATTGGTGACATCCGTAACGTGTACACCGCTTTCTGCCCCACCCGTTAAGTTCTAAATAGTAAACTCTTATTAGAATATACAGGTAATGTACTGCACCCACCCAAATAAGCCAGCTATCCACGGTGCCGAACATAGCTCGTTCCTTCTCAACCGCATCTCTAACAGCTTGCACACGATCCATCAGCCAGACCATCTTTAAGGCGGAGAAGTAACTATGCACTGGTAGACCGCAGATCTGTTGCACATCAATGTCCTTGTTCTTTGCAAACTGTTTAGCCAACTTTTCCGTGCGAGTGTCGGCCCAGGAAATTGCATTGTAAAGTGGTTCTCCAGTTCTTCGGTTCCACGCCAACGTCGTTTCTCTCTGATTGGTAACTCCTATGGCTGGTATATGCTATTTAGTCTGCATATATCTGGGCGTGGCAAACCTTTGATATCAGCCAAGTTATAACCCATCAACCCGAATTTGCGTAGTGCTTCATCGGCACACCGGATCACCGAATCTAGTAAATCATAAGGATCTTGTTCAACCCAACTGCCAATGTTCAATCGTCAGTCCAAAGTTAGCGTTTTGACGGTTGAGTTGTTTTACCCTGCTCGTGGATAGATCTGATCAAACTCAACCCGATGGTAGGTGACTAGACGTCCAGTATCCTCAAAAATCTGAAATTGTGCAGAAGTTGTTCCCTGATCGATGGCCCCTACGTAGGATGGCATATTCTCATGTCTAAACTGCTAAACGTAATTCAACTGCTGTTCGTTCCGGGGACCTACACCGCTGCTTAAGGAGGAGCTGAGTTTCGGTCGCGCTCGACTTTCAGTCTGCCACGGAGCGTCGATGGACCGGGAAGAACTCCGAATCACATGCTGGTGTAAACGTCGCTGCATTTTCTGGGATAGACGTGGTCCGCAATCGCATGTTTCTTTGATCACGTCAAAATAATAGCTTTACCTCGTGGAGGAACCAAGCTTAGATGTTTAATCGACTTATTCTGATGACATTTTACCTAGATAGCGTGTTCCAAAGGATGGTATACCACAACAATAATGTCAGCCAATATCGCTTCATGCAAGTCTATGATAACGATTATGCTGGTTCAAGGAGATAGAAAACTTGCGCTTACTATTAGTTGCTATATGTCAATTTTTCTCCTTCAGTGTTTTATTTGAAAACTACTGGATTTTTCCCGTCACTTTGCATCTATTCGAAGATATTTGACGTTACTTCCAGATAAACTCTGCGTTTTGCAGCACGTATTTTTACGTTTACCCCATGCTGTGATTGTTCGCATCACACTCTTCCATGTTACGTTTGAGCCATTGATAACTTCCCATTATCTAAGGCAGAGACAGAATTCCATTGTCTCGTGCAAAAAGGCGTCGCAATGATCAGATCTTTTTTTTGTTTACATCATGCCAAAAGGCGTGGTCGGTGGTAGGGTCCCATCACCTGATGCAAAGGGTGAATCAGTGATCGGATCCTTTTACATCATGCCAAAGGGTGTGTTGGTGATAAGGTACCATCGTCTCATGCAAAGAGTTGCGTTGAAGATAGATAACGGAGAGTGATGCATATTTAAAGAGATCACTTCTTTTTCCTTTTTTTTTCTTTGGCTCTGTTCTTCTTAACATCCCCGGTACGGATGTCAACTTTCTATTACATATCCAGGATCACTCATGGTTTTTATATGCCGTTTAGGCTGCATGACCGCTGTCCCGAACCGTCTTGGCCGTGTTAGCGCTTTATGCCCACACTCAAAGTACGTAAACGTTGTCATACACAAACTCAGTATTGCTCATCTTCCGGAATAGATTGCCAGATGTTGCATCGCTTCAAGTCCTCTGCACGCCGTTCAAAAATGGCCGCTCCAATGCCATCGGGTCTCCCCCTTCCTCTCGCCGCACACACCGAACCAGGTGCGGGGCTTTGGCTTTCGTCGGTGGGTGGGATTACCCCTTCGAGGGGGTAAGTGAAAAGATATCAAAGTATCTTTCATGAGGAATGCCTCTAAGAGATTAATTTTCTGGATAAACAGCTGCGTTGAAGACCCGCAGTTATATGATGTGGATGGACTGTGAAGATTTAGGATGGCGATCTCACCTTTGGTTTTAGTAGAGAGACAAAAGCTTCTCTCTCTCTTCAAGACAAACAGCTGCTATTGAAGAATTACCCAATACAGCCTCTAGCTTTTGACATTTGTGAGAAGGGGTGCCGATACATCAAGTGATCTATGCCAATGTGGTGCGCGACGCTACAGAGATGGCCAGAGAGAAACAGCTAGGGCCACGTCAAAAGAGCTTCCTCCGAGTCAACGATGGCGTTAAAGCTTGCGGATCCTGCCACTCGAGAGCTTCTCCGTTATAGAGTGAACGAGACAACACATGTACACACCGAGCTAGACACCTTTGTTGGTGAAGCTTATCAGAACATTGCCCACCTCTTCACCAGCAAGGACGATGTAGTATGTTTCCTTGTTCGTCGATGGGTTCAACACATTTAAGAGAGGAGAATACAGCATGATAAAGGTCATGGCTTCCCTCCTGAATTTTCCACCAGAGGTGCGGTAAGCTGCTAGTGCAAGTTGACCATAGACTTATGAATGGAAGTAGATACAAAAAGGAAAACATGATAAAGGTGGCAACCCTCCCTGGCCCTAACAAACCCAAAGACGTGCTCAGTTTCCTGAAGCGGACATTGACCGAGTTAGAAAGACTGGGAACGCACGGTATGCTGGCCAAGACTAGCCGTTGGGTGATCAAGGCAAACGTGCACGTGCTTGTTACTGGCGGCGACATACCAGGAGTGGCAGACTTGATCAGTCACACTGGTCATACTTCCACATTTGGAAGCCGAATCTGCAAAGAGAAAGGTAGACGCGGTGACAATGGTGGAATATACTTTCCTGGGGATGGCCATGAAGCAGATGGTAGAGATGTTTTGGATTTTGCCCATGGGGATGAAGTAGGTTATATATTGTTCTGTCTCATGGCTAACTGATATCTCAGAGCTTTGGATTAAGGCCAGGGGCACCTTTCGCCCAGATTACCGTCTTTTTACGAAGCATTCTTTTCTGGTTTGGATGAAACGCACCTCATAGGGCATGGCATCAGCCATCAAATCTGGAAGATACTATCCGCAATTTCTGTAATAGGAGTCCACACACATCCTACAGTGTAGAGAGGGCCTTAGACATGCATCACACATATTGATTGGCAGCAATTGGCGGTTATGCTAGCAGATAATCATAGCTGTGAGAAGGTAAAGGGTAATCTTTCGGGGCTCACAATCAGCTATCTAATGGGCAGAAGAGCCAAAACCCGTTCATTAAGACAAGAACTTGTTTCAATTTCTAAATTTCCGGAAACTGGAGTGGAAGCTTAGGGTACCAATTCCGTATATTCCATTATATTGCATTGTCGTGAATGGTAGGGTTAAAGTGTTGAAAGATAAAAGGAGAGGGATGTCATGTTCCAAACCGTGGTCATGATGAATGGTATGGGATATGTTACGACCACATATTACATTGCAATATGAGTAAAATGCAAAGATAAGCAACAATTCAGGAGGCCTTATCAGTCAAAACCCGAAAAGACAGTATGTGCTGCAGACATATGCACCGTTCCTGTATCAAGATCAATAGCATAACATAAAAAGGTCGAATCGATACTGTTGAGGGTGAGCAAAAATGCAGTCAGCTGACAAAAAAAAACACCTACATGCTCATCATCGTATACGAAAAAAATTGGGACAGGTACATTGGTACGATGGCAGCCAGCATACCTACGAGAAGTCCATGGGGCGAATGCAGAGTGTGGGATGCAAAAATATACGTCCCAAATCCAGAGGATAGAGATATCAGTAAGGCACCAATGTACAGAATAAGCTTAGTCAACAAATCTAAGAATTTTACGTTATTATTTTCCAATCAAAACCCCCAAAAATATGTCCCTACCGCCTAATAACCCTGACAACAGATTACGACGAAAAAGTTTCGTGCCCGATCGTGCAGATGAACAGAAACTCTCGCCAGTGATTCCTGCCAGACTAATCGTGTAGTGATTAATCTGACTAATTAGGGCCTCGATGTAACCGAGACAAATGGATACAATGGTGACAAATGGCCTGCTCTTCTTCACATACTAGCAAACACGTTATAATTTGTACGACAAACAGATCACCCGATGATCAAACCTTTCTCATGTAGCGAGTCAGCAGATGCATGAATTGCACAATGGACAGAATAAGGCCTGCCAATGCCAGTGTTCCCAAGGACGTGGTTGAAGCCTTTACCAGAGCGCTCTTCCATGCTTTCTCACTGTTTGTATTTGCTGGGTCGTTTCTGTCGTACATTATGGGCCATTAGGGTTTTGATCAGGAATGTCTTTTCCCTTACCTATGGAAATACCACTGTGCGGTTATGGCGGACAGCACAAACCTATTCACCTGTAAGAACTTTGGCCCATACATGTCCATACATACCTCTGCATATTGATAAGTACCGCTGCTGTCCACATATAGATGAAAATGAAGAATGCAGCTAAAATATATACATGATCGTAGACCACCCATATCGAACCTATTCTGCGAATGAGTTGCTTTTCAGTTACATGAACTTGCTACCTATTTTCGGGTTCAGGATTTCCGAGCGGCCTATGAGCCATAGTCTACTAAAGAACACCATCCATACTGCGGTAAACACAATAAATACGACAACAAGCACAATGGAGACCAAGATAATGCCAGGATTGTAACGCAGAACGTCACATGCCAACTAAATGGACATATCAGTTTACATTCACGTGACCTAAACAATGATTACCTCTATGACGGAGATCGTCTTGTTGATACGATGACGATGGCGATAGATCAGGATGATATATATCAAGTTTAACAGTAAAGGAATAAAAGAGAGCGCTGTCAGACTATAGTACTGTAAATCATAGGCGGCGTATCAAAATAAGGTTACCTGAAATCGTGCTTTAATATGGTACCACCATAAAGATAATAGCTTTGGAATGATTCCGTCATTGGCCATATGAAGAGCGCAAGAAAGGCCAAAGGGGCACAAACAACGGTTCCCCATACAAGAGTCTGGATAAATCTTAGCTTCAATTTCGCCAGCACATCCCAGACCAACCTTTGTAAATCTGCGCATTATATATATCCATGCAGCACCGACCACCATTGCAATAGCAATCATAATGGACATAGTGCCTACCGTGATAAGCCTGTTAAACACTCGTACCACGTATGGGTGAGATCATTACCTGCGCTGTCAGTGATAGCTTTGAACGTTGTACCTCTGGCATATCGCTCTATTGCGTGACTCTGCCCACCGAGACATTAGTCAGCTTCTTGATTTCTGTATACACACTCAGCTCCATCTTACGTTGGATGTGAAGACGACAATAAGTCCGGTTAAAAAAAATGCGACGATAAAAAAAACAAATAAAATAGCGAATACAGGATCTTTGAATTTCTTGTCGAGTTTGATGGTCGTTATTCCTGGCGGAATCTGTATGAAGACACTTTGGTCAATGCCGCTCTAACGATTCTGTGTTTCAAATTGGGATATCTCACCGCAGCAGATGTCGGCAAGAGAGACTCCGATAAAGACTTTGGGTTAGCGTATGCAGAGGGTGCTGTGGAAGGGACATCAAGATATATCGCCGAAGGTTTCTATAAAGAAAAAGGATGAACAAGAAAGAGCAGAAGATATTAGAAACGGCAGACTTACTGGGCTTTCTTCATAGTCGGAGTGATGCAAAGCAGATGCCGATACGTTTGACAGATCCAAACGTCCGTTTTCCAATTCGTCTTCTCGATCAAATACAAGTTGACTTCGATCGGAATAGTTTTGTGAGTCTGTTAACGGTATGCTTTCATTGCCAATGTCATCCTGTTGCATTGAGTAGAACAGGCTGTGGATTTCGTCGTCGTCTTCATTCTCCGATTCTTGCTCCATGCGTGCATACGCTGACCGTGCACCACGATCCAGCATAAAGCTGCCTTTTATTGTTGAATAGATATCTCTAGCAAATTTAGCTGACTGCTCCATCGCTTTGGGAAGTAAAGAAGTAAGATAACTGTGGGCCGGCAGCAGCCATGCGGCTCTGAGGCGTGACTGGTCAACGTGATCGCATTAAAAAACGTTATCTACGGGGTTTTGCTGACAAAATTGGTATCATTACGAAGAAATTTGGAAAAAAAAAAGAGGCAACACATATTGAGAAAAATGGTACAATCAATTGGGAAACAAAAGATGTATGAGTTGACCAAATTAGATGAAGATAATGATACTCAAATCGATAGGAGATTGAGAAAGATATTAATTAAGCTTCAATATTTTCGTCTAATGAGGTAATGCACAGATCAAGAGATTTGCAGACAGGTCTACGTTCTTTGTCTGAGACAATTCTCATAAATAGAAGGAACATGCGATTTCTAGCGTTTTGATCAGCGGGCTACGCTTTGGCCTTATTGGCTGAACGTCGACAAGGCTCATTCATCCACCAAATTGGTGACAAGGGCGATTAAATTCGTTTTGCTGCGCCGATCCAGGCTATGACCAACATCTCAAGAAGGTGCATATATTTCCATGGACTCGATATTATTCTCAATACAAAGATCACAGTTCATCTGTAAAAATTCTATGTCGCACTTTCCTGGCAACTTTTTTTCTACAAAGTCTCCTAGATAACGCAGCAGAAACTTGCATTAATTAGTACACAAAGACGCTTATAACGGGATGATATATAGGAGGTCTGCGATATCTTGCCGTAATAACAGCAATGACAAGAGAACGCCAATGTGATGTCAACTGTTACTTCGTATTGAGAAAGGAGAAACAGAAGATCGACCATCGGTTTCATTTCTCGGTAGTATGCCATGCACATCAGGAGGGCTATGAGCTGATCCTAGCATGCGTGCTAAGCGTTCTCTTTGTGACCAAATATGCTACAGGTTCTACCACACTGCATGATGTGCTGTAGTGTACTGGAGCTCCCGCTTGAGGTGAAGCATCGGGTGCGTTGGAAAAAAAATATCGTTTATGTCGTTGGCTGGTCCGTTATTCTTGTCCCGTGGTTTGAACAACCCACAGCGCCAACTTTTGAGCTTATAGATAAAAATATTGTTTGTATTACGTACGTTGATCACCAACTTTATTATTTTGGGTTAGCTGACTGTGCAGATCAACGTAATCGGAACGGTGTAATGAAAGCAGTGCATCTTTCCGTATTGCTTGACATTTCATATTAACGGGCATGGTTTGGCTAGATTCCCAACTCTGTTCTCCGCAAAAATATGTTGTCAAGGTTTCCAGACTGTCATGCGGAGGTCTAGTCCGAAAGAAACCTGTTTGGTTCCAACGTATGCAATCGACTTGGCAACCAAACTTTCTTCTGTCGTTTGTTGCGATTGCTTCTCCTTGAATGACAACTCATCGCACGAATTGATTTTAAAACTTGATGCTGATAGTACTCTTCGATCTAAAGACTTGTACAGCTAACCACACAGTGCCTGAACATTTTCTTTTCGAACACGCCTGCATCATCAATGGCAAATAGATATCCATGGTTATGCATTTGGTGGTCTGAGCGGTGTCACTGTAACGCTACAGCTAATGTCTTTGCTAGGACGCTTGCCTTTGTTAACGTGCAACATGCAGATGTAACTTGCAGCCTGTTAAAAGGCCAAGTGATGTGGTTGATTGTTAAAGCGAGTCTTTGAGGACAATACCTCGATTCCATTTTTTTTTTTGGAAAGCTGTTCTATTCTAGCGCTCATCGTCTTGGTTTAGTGATTATAGGAAAACGGGTCATATGCATCGGTATGGGAACCGCCACTGCCCAACGAAACAACCAGAAACTTAACACTTTCTCCTTGTTCTCCACCCAGCCAACCCCCTTACTGTATACGCCAGGTGCGTGTGTGCGTGTATGCTTTTTCTCCTTGGTTGTGTCTTTCGAGGAGGCCACATCACCTTTCACACACTCTTTTTCCCTCACTTTTTCTTTTTATGACTATGAAGAGCAAAACAAAATCCTCAACACATCAAACCTTTTGGCATATTAAGAATGTCACTATCAATGGACGTCACCAGCAGCAACCAACCTCAGCTATAGGTATACATTATTCGCCTCGGCGATTTCCTTTTTTTTCTTCTTTTTTTTATTCCTTTTATTTTTACGCCACTCACAATTATTAAATAAGATTCGCCCTTTACACTGGACATGAGTGCACGTAGCATGGAGTCATCCAAGCCGAAAGACAATCGATTAAGGTAATGGGCTCGTTCTTCCCTTGATGTTCCGTTGTTACGCTCGACCGTACTGATCCTTTTCATATGTTTGTTTATGGGTCTCTCTTTTGTTAAAAATAAATTCTAGTGCTTTGCTTACACCATCTCCGCGTGGGCGCCATGGTAAGCTATGCAGTGACCAACGCAATGTTTTTTTCTAAAAAATAGAATTAGAGGACAAGAAACGGGATTATGCGGATGCTAGCTCAAAAACAGCAAATCGCGAACGTACCATATCCCAGCTATCATTTCAAAGAACGCAAACAGCTCGTAGATGTACACTTCGAAGAGCTTCCTCTTTTGTACCAGAAAGGAAAAAGCTGGTAATTTTTCCTGATTGTAGTGACAATGAATTCAGAGCGGACGGATCAAATGCACAAAATCGAAAGCAGCAATCAAAACAAAGCAGCGTGGTGCAACCAGCTGCTGCAAGGAGGCCCATCACCCTGCAGCATCAGACTGACAGAAAGATGGTTCCGTGCTCGTCAGAAATAGACCTGACCTCATCATCCGCGTTAGCTTCGAGGGGCATGACATCAGGTGCCAGCTGGTCCAGTAGCACAAACAGTGACCAGGATGGTGATGTCGACGATACAACAGTTGTAGATAGCGCAACAGACCGGACATCCAACGGCAGTCCTCAACGGCCAACAGAGAACAAAGGAATGATAAACACAAATGATCAACTGGAAGTAATGCGTTACCAGCTTGCACGAGAACAAGCAACTATAAAGGTCTTACAGAGACAAAAAGAAGGCAAGTGGCAAGTTCAAAAAAAAAGATCCATGTGTTTATTTATCTTTTTTTTTTTTTAGCATGTAGCAAGGATCTCGCCTATCTCTGTCAATATGCAGAGGATTTATTAGCAGAGAATGAACAGTGGCGGGAAAAGACACATGTGGAAGAGGTTTGATAAAGCAAAAAGAAACACCAAACAAACATTAAATTGGGTTTTTAGGAAACCAAGGCGCTCTACTTGGCCAAATTAACATCATCCATGGACGAGCTGAATAACACCAAAGAAGAGCTAAGGTAATACTATTTTATGTCAGTTATTACAGCAACTGATATCCTCTCAAGAAAAGAAGTATGCAAGAATCAGACATTAGACGAGGAGCTGTATGACTTGCGTCGACAACTTGCAGAAGAGCGAAGCAAGCCGCGTAGAGAAGTAGAACAACTCGGCCTCCAGCTCCAGCAAACACAACATCAGGTCCGTGTTCTCAAGACAACGATTGAGCAATTTCTCCATCTTGGTATATTTCATGAACAAACACCACGAACGTAAGGCATTGGGCGCAAAAAAAAAATCCTAAAGACGTTCTGCACTTTAGTGAAGGCGATCCATCCACTTGCATAGAGTCCGCAGCCATGTCGAATGAAGATTCAGGTCAAACTACACAGGATACTGGGGCTACGGAGCTGTTGCAGAAACACACATGGACTGTTCGTCAATTTGTTACCCCGTTCTTGGCACTTGTACTTTTACTTTGCATGCTTTCAGTGATACGTCCACATCCTCTGTTATCTAAATTTTACATCATGCACAACTAGGTTTAACGCACTCGCAGCCTTTTGTACTCTCAATACACATAAGCATTCTAATCTTGCACTCAATGAGAACTACTTGCATGTTTCATTTGTCCGTTTCTCTAGAATTTATCACTATACTTCTGTTTGAGCTGACGCAACAAACCAAATAATCTGTTATTTTTCCAGGCTTTGGATAAATCTGAATATTCCTTGTCCCAAGGTACCAGGCAACTGATGCTACAAAGAAAGAGATGAAATGTAATTCGGCATGAACCTGCGGCTAAGTCATACATGAATCAATGCTTATGTTTGCGCTAAATAGCTGCATATGCTTAATACTAAGATGCTGCTATTTAGACAATTTTGGAGAATGCGAATGGAGCAAGGTTAAAGATACAGGGGAAGATGCCAATGATAAATAAGTTAGCAGGTTGGAAACACTCCGACCGAGGCCGTGTTCCTGGCATATATCAGGCGTCACGCCACGGTGCCAGCAAGCTGACAGAGTGAATGCATTCATTTTGTTAGTTCAAGCATCGAATTGGACCGAGATTTTGATTGGGCGACCATTATATCCCTCCTTTGGGTGGCGTGTCCGGTCCTTAAATCTATGCAACAAAGATTCTGACATAAAGATACTCCGCTGTTAGAAACGCTTTCAGCCTTCCCATCGACAAATCCTCTCCTTTTAGGACCTGGTCGCTTTTACAAAGTAGAATATACGCACGGATGACCGCTTGTCGATGTGATTGTCTCCTCCAATTTCCCTCTTCCAATACAAAGGATGATAGCAGCGCCCTGTGTGCCAATGCATAACAGAGGCACCTATTTTCCTCTCCCTCCTTTCCATAGTACATATTTTCGTCTGTCAAACATTTTTCTGGTGAACATTTGTTCTTCTTATTGAGTCTTAGATACTCCTTGTTCTTCAATCCGACTTTCAGCATGTAGAGATTTCGTAACATTGCCCGAGGTTTTTGGACCAACCTCGTACCAGTAGCATTGAATAGACAGCTTCCAAGTGACGTATTACCCTGCGGCGTTCATTAGCTCGTGCAACAGTGTCTGACCATTCGATGCTTAGTTACAGAGAGTAGCGTCAGCTTGCATTTTCCGCTTGGAAAAAATCCATTTTTTTTACAGGTTAAAACACCTAGGATCGGCTTTGCTAGATCTTCTGCTAGTTTCTTGAGATAAGGAAAAGATGCAAATAGAACGATAAGGATTCTGCCCAATCGCATGCTGCCGCAACGAAGCCAGCGACGTGAGTGAGGAGATGCTAATTGTTTAATGCTGACCTTTCCTGTAGCCATGCGTTGCTCTAGAGCTATCTGACATTAACCACAAAAAAACTTCAAGTTAGGGAGTTATCCTTCTGACGGTAATGCAAAGCTATGATTTGTGCTGCATATCTTTTCTATGTTTCGTTTCAGCTAGAGATACTGTTCTGTTACCTCGTGCGGAGGATGTTCAGTGTTCGAGTCCTTTTGTATCACATGAAGCACGATCTATTGTCCTTTTACATGCAAGTGGCAGAATAAATGATGATAGACAATGCAGTATGAAAGCAAATGAAATGCTTCGCAAACATGCGTTTAATGTTTTACCAATTTTTTTGCAGCATGATACGCAGGTATATTGGGATACGTGCAAACTGTTGATAAGTAGACATCCCTGCCCATGCGTATGAGAATATGTATAGCTGTGTTTAAATCTACATGTAACTACATCCCTTACACGACGACCTCTGGATTTACAATCATCTTGAAACACAAAGTTATTATCTTCTCCCAGGTCAATGACGTGGTAGCGCTGTTTAGCAGCTAGAGAAAGGTTTTTGATTTTAACAGGGATATTAAACAACGGCACTGCAGCTGGTGTATTGCTTTCGTTCCTCGATCATTCTTTTTTCACAGCTTAAGGTTCATGTGACGGATGTCGTGTAAACCTTCGTCTTCCTCTAAAACGAGTACCAGATCGACCTGGAGATGCTGCTGGACAAGCTTCCAGTTACTCGCGCCTAAACACGATCTTCAACAAGGTTTCCCGAGTCCGCGTTACATAGGATCTTCGGAATGATAAAATTTACTTGCACAACGACCTGAACAAAGGCCACAACATGGATGGCGGCCTCAGAGTTTTGGTACAAAAGCGCGTTGTAAAGGGTTAAGATTTTATTGATATCTAAGCATAGCAAGTATCCACTTTGTTAAGCTTTGGTTAAAATTTACAAGACATAGCCTTTATATCACTGAATCACTTAGAATAACTTGGGAGAAGAGCATTGACAGATTTTTAATATGTAATCATAGCATCTACATTTGGTACGATAACAGGGGAACATCGTGAGATGGCAAAGCAAGTGCGGTATTTGCTAAACGGATAATACTAGAGACTGTTCATAATAAAATAATAGAAAAAGAAGAAAGGGGATTGTTGTTAGTATTACAAAAGCATTCTTCGTGTATCGTGGATACAGCAAAAAAAAAAAAAAGAAAGAAATGGAAAGAACGATGAGTTATTTGGTGTACTGTAAACGCTCAACAGGGAACCGATTTGCCAAAAAGGTGTGCACAGGTCCAAGCACGACCAGTCGTTCCCAGACAAGACCAGCGACGATATTTCCTACACAGATTCCCCACAACTGCCATCGGAATTGCGATGGCATCACGTTGTGTCCCAGGGGTGTGTTGTAAGGTTCGATGTAGACGTCCGGGACAGGGTAATGTAGCTGTTCAAGAACGCTGGGTGTTCCGCAGTTGAATCGGAAAAGACAACCAAAGCGATTTGGATCAGCCAGCGTCCAGTAGGATACGATAGCAAGGTAGAGCAACCAGAGGAAGACTAACGTGTAGTTCTTGTAGAAGCTTTGCCGGAACTTATATCCAAAGTTGAACACAGCGGCGTTGTTGATGAACTGGAAAAGACAAACAATGGCAATCACTTCGCCTTCGTAATTGTCTGCTAGTAACCACCATTTGGTGATGTCGACAGCAGAACTATCAAATTCATTGCAACGGTACCATTCTAAAGAAACCCTTTTAGCATTCTTTTTGCACTTTCAAAGGAATCTGATGACTCTACCTTGTTTAAACAACAATATGAAAGCACTAGCAATGAACAGCCAGTTAAGGACAACCAATCCTATGCACGAGGCCAACGTTTGTGGGCCCAGCAGTCGAGCCGTTGGTCGTTGATCATTGAGACGATCCGCCGCTTTCAGTTGTGAGACAGCCCACGTCAAGAGGACAGTAATCAGTACGTCGATGGCAATCCAGACGTACTGTGACATGGTGACAGAGAAATAAAAGGTATAGATCTTCAGCATCATCATGACTTGTCCGTACACTGTTGAACGTGGAAAAAAAAAAGAAAAAATTCTTAAGTCATGACGGTATGTTAAAGAGAGAGGATAAACTTACAGATCAGGTACTTGTAGCCAGTGATTGACGTTGCCAAGGCGGCTCTTCCTTGCCGGATCAGTTCAACGCAAGACTTTACGCTGCGGACACTTGTGCTGAAAGGCGACACAATGGAGGCCTCAGCATCAGACATGGCAATGCCAACATGAGCCGCTCGGAGAGCGCCACAGTCATTTCCACCATCACCTGTCATTGCGGTGATACCACGTTCCATATGCAGCTGAACACATTGTACTTTGCCATTGGGTGTCATACGGGCAAAGATTCTGATGTCGAGCAGGTATTTTCGGATCAGATTGTTGTCAACCAACCACTGGAAGGCTTTGCCAGTAACGGCTAGTTCGATAGCGGTATGATCCCTGTTCAAAAGGTGGTCATCAACGTTGACATCAGGAAACAGTTCTGGATCATCGACGTCCGTCCAGATCACTCGGCTCGATTGCTTGTCGTAGTCGCCAAGTAGCACGCGCGCGTTAGGGACAGTCATCCCGCATTGACGAGCAATGTAAACCCCTGTTAATGCAGTGTCACCCGTGATCATGATGGTTCGTGTTGCTCCACGCTTGAGTTCTGCAATGTTCTCGGTGGTGTCAGGCTTTAGCTGGTTTTTGAACAGAATAAGCCCAATAAAGTCAATATTCTCTTCCATCTGATCACGCGTCCAATTTCTAAATGCTTCTATGCCACCAATAGCGTCTAGATCAATCTCGCGATGAGCTACTGCAAGCACATAACATCCGTGGCGGGCCAAATCGGCTGTCGTGTGATCATATGCTTCGGGAATCGAGGCACTGTTCGACAAATCCTTGACCTTTTCATAAGCTCCCTTGACAAAGATGTGAACCTTATTGGTGTGCGTGTCCAAAACGGCCACAGACATAGACATTCGAGCGTGTACAAACTCATAACGTTTAAGAACATGCACAGGTGCCTGGATCGCGCCGGGTTGGTCTGCTGGTGGCGTCAATGTGTCAACGTACTGCTCGTTTTCTTCCGAACGCTCAACAAGATTCCATTTGGATGAGCGGAACATCTCGATATCAACCGGGTTGCCGATGAACTGGCCGTTCAAGGTGGTGACCGAATGACATGTGGCGAGTCCTATCTGCATTAACCGAGGAAGGGATGCAATGTTTTCTTGGTGGGACGAGAACTTTGGCATTACCCCCTGATGCGTATCAACATCTTCTACTGCTTGCGCACCATAGAATTCAAGCCCCTCCTTTGTCAAGGTGCCCGTCTTGTCAAAACAGAACAATTGAACTGGAACAATTTTTTCATGATTAAGATCACTGCTTACTTCTTTTTTGTTTTTGTTTTACCTTTCCCAGCCATGAGAATGCGTGGCAGATCAACACAAAAGATATTTCTACTGCGCAGACGCCCTGCCGCGACAGACTGACCCACAACCAAGGCAGCAGGCAGCAAAGGCGAGACAAGTTGCGCAACGGCAAAATTGGCATAAAACCAAGCACCTAACAGCAAACCCCCCAAAAAAGTTTACAAGTCAGCCCAACCCATAAGTAAAAAAAAGGAAAAATGGCATCTTACCGGGTCCTTTCTTGTAGAGCCAGATGGCAAGCCCGAGACAGACCAGACCACAGCAAAGAAGAATCAGAATGACAATTTTGATTTGTTCATCAAAGATAAACGAGACGCGGGTGGGAAAGAGGATTTTTTTAATCAGTTCACCCTTGTCTGTAGCAGTTCCTGTTTGAGTACACAGCGCCTGCACCTTCTGTCCATGCTCCATCGGCTGGGCTTGTGAAATAGTTGTTCCTGCAAAGATGGTTGAGATCTTGTGGGCGCCCATGCGTTCGTAGTTTGAGTCGTCATTTTTGCGTAGAGGGAATTTACGAATAGGTAGCGGCTCTCCTGTCAGCGAGCTCTCATCCACCACAATATTACCACTGAGAACAACGGCGTCGCAGGGCGTGACCTTGCCTTCGGTGACCTCAAACACATCGCCAGGAACCAGGTCGCTCGTACGTAACTCTTTCCATTCACCATCGCGTAAAATATTAATCTTATCTGTAAATTCAGCCATGACTTTGATGCGCTTCTCAGAACGTAACCGAACGATAACCTTGACTAATGCGGACACAAGAATCACGGAGGTGTCCGCAATACCCACCTGCCCTGACATATGCAGGAAGTAAAAAAGTCAGTACCGACGAATGAAAGGTTTTCAGAGGACTTACAGTAGGATAGATAGTAAAATAGCCACATGCAGGTAAACTGATAGGTATAGAAAAATGAGGAGAATTCACGGAGCATGGCCATGGCGAAATTTGGAACGTGCACAGAGATGAAATTGGGACCCACAAGCTCTTCACGACGGACAGCCTCTTCCATTGCTAGACCCTCTGTTTGGCTGGCGAGAGCGGTAACGGTTTCTCCCATCTCAAAACTGTGGGGCGTGAATAGTTGTGTCTGAGGATTGTACACGTAGCGCGTACATTGGTAAATAAAGTACTTGGTCCCTGTACGTGTTCGCTGCAGGGGTGCTGTTGTTACCATAACGTCAAGACCAACCATGTGCTTCGCTGTGGATTCCAACCATCGGACCAGATCCATGATCCTGTTGGATTGGTCTTCCAAAAAAATGACAGCTAAAAAGCAAAAAAGAGCAATTTTTTTTTTCCTTGGATGAGTATATGCAAATGCAAGCTGCGAACCCTTTTGTTGCAGAGGGTTTCTTCTCTTCTCTTCTCTTTTCTTTTCTTTATTACCTGGTTCCTGTCTTTCCACTTGAACATATTCTCCTTCGGCATATCTGCATTGGATTCGGAAGAAGTTGGACAAGCGTTTCTTGAAAATGGTGAGGCTAGCAAACCAGAAGAAAAAGATGTACCACATTCCGATAAATGTGCATGTTTGAACCTCGGAATAACCCCTGAACATCAGATAGTCATGGTAATAGTCGTACACAATGGTGATCATGTAACCAATCATGCCAAAGGTTTGCAAGATATAGAGAACGGCACAGACTCGACCAACCCAATCCGGTTTGTACGCTTTGATGATCATTTTCTCGTCTTGATCCAAGGAAGAGAAATCATCCTTTCCCGCATAATAAGCATCGCTATGGAACGATCGTACCTTCTCCCCCCCTCTCTTCTTACCTTCACGGGATTGCTGGGCTTCTGTTTTTTCTCATCTCCAAGATTTTCTTCATACATGTCTATTTTTGCTTCCAAGGCTTTGTTGTATTTGAGCTTAATTGCCTTTTTCAAAAAAGTTTAAGTGGGAACGGTGTTACAAAAGATGATGGCAGGTTACCTTTTCCCTGATTGATTTGTACAGTGTCCATAGAACGAGCATGACGAGACAGGAACCATAAAAGGCATAAAGGGCGCCGAAAATGGGTTCGGTATAGGTTAGTTCGCCATAGTATGGCGTCCCACAGGTAGCCCACATCACAGATTCTGGATTAGGTGACCATTTAGGCAGGTTGGTAACACCAGCATTCTGGGAACACGCAGCCACGCTTTGATCTGTCTTATTGAGCGGATCAAAACCTGTAATGTTCACCTTTTGTGCAGCACAAGGCAAAACAGAGACTCGAAGAGCTGGTTGACCAGGGCATGAACACAGTGAGGTGCCGGCTTGATCACAGGAATTGTGACAGTTTCCATCGGCACAGTATGTTTGGCCAGATGGACAGCTTGGAGGACGAAGTGAAGTAGGACAAAGATTTATATCACGAACACAAATACGCGGGCAAGGATAAGAGTGATAGGTCGGTAACGGACATCGATGACCGTAGATATCATAACCATTGACTAGCGGATATATATATATATATATAAAGAAATCAGTCAGTCGGTGTCCTTTTTTTTTTTTTTTCTTTATCTTATCCATGTTACCTTCATTGAATGCGGGTGTTGCTTGTACTGCTAACGAAAATATTGCATATAATACAAAAAAGAGGGTTTTTGGTACCCACATACTTTCTTTGGAAGAGATAAAGAAGAAAGAAGAAGAAAAAGGGAAAGTAAAGAAGATCCTTGTTGGGTCTTAATTCTAGTGGCGAAAAAAAGAAAAAAAAAGTTTATTATTGTCATCGTTGTTGAAATTAGGAAACGATGATCTTTAAATCCATGCTGATTCGATTAAAGTCACACTTACCCCGCAAAAAAAGCGTTTTTCTTTCCAGCTCAAGGAGATAGTATGTAAATGTTTTTTTTCCCTCCTGCAGATAAACGAGGCGATCATGGTTAGGCGCGCGATGTAACTGTAATCGGGGGGTAAATCAGAGTATGTTTATTTTACACTGCGATCGCTGCAAAATGCACTATCTTCTTCCAGCTTATCCAAATTAACATAACAAAAAAAAAGAAAAGAAAGAAAACGGGGTATCTCAGGATAATACTGTTTATCTGCATAGCCAATCATCTTTGGTTTTTGGAAAAAGTGTCCAAGAGGGGAGAACTCCGCGGAGCCTTGATCAATAAACAAAATCACAATACGTCATACCAGGTATTCCTCGTGCCACAATGGCCAAAGTCAGAATAGTAGGCATTGCTGCAAAAAAAAAAAAAAGAAACAGAAGGCAAAGTGGATAGATGGTCCATGCTGAAGTAGTTTTTCGGAGATGCATTTACTTATACTTTGTCTAAAGCTTGTCAAATTGCAGTTGTTGCAAGTCACTTGCCATTTCCTTTCCAATTTCATCATGTTCTGTCATGGCATAATCTCGCCAACAAAGAAATTTCTGTAAAACCCTTTTTTTTTTTTAATCGCATATGGTCTGGGTAACCGCTTGGGTGACATGGAACAGATAAGGAAATGCAAGTTCCGCAAGAGGTACACAGGATCACATGTGATCCCTGACTTCCATGCCAAATATGAACCGGCCAATCATCAGCCAGGTGCTGCTCAGCTCAGCGTGTTTACCAGTTGGAAGCATCGGAAACGGATTGAAATATGTACTGATGCATGCTTCTTATACAACATAAATAGTCATCAGGCATACCATGGACTCTGTACATGTACTAAAGTCAGACAACATAATAACAAAGTAAGAAAAATAAAAGAAAAAGAAAGAAAGTAATAATAAAAAAAAGAAGGCGTTGAAGATCGAAATGGAAGCCACACATACTTATATATTCAATCTTCCACGCTAGTGAACGATGAAAAATGATATCATGCCTGTACTTTCTTTTCTTTTTTTTTTTACAAAAAACACACACATGCTAAACAGGGTAAGGCCTGTGTGCCGGAAACCGAGGCGCCGCCGAAAAGTAACGTAACCTTGTGCCCCGAGATATCTGATGAAATGGAAGAAGTGCAGTAAAAGACGAACAAACAATGAGCCTTACCCCGTAGTTGCATCAGACCTTTTCTCCACAAATGGTTAGGAATTGATAAACAAGCCCGTTTTCCAAGGCAAACAGTCCCTTTCGATCTTTGAAAGAACGAAGCCAGCCTTGGCAACGTGGAAGTTTCGGATAGATTGTCATCAACAATGCTATGCAAGAAGTATAGTCCATTCCAGTCCAAACCAAACTCCAAATACAGGACAACGGGAACATAACCGTATCCGAAGAAAGATATGGTACAGAAACGAACGACACTCTCCTGTAAAACTAGGATAACGAATTCCTAGGCAAGGATAATCTTTCCTTGCACTACTACTGTGTGCAAAATGAAGAGCTATTGTAGAAGGTTGCGTCGCCCTGCTGTAGGATGATTTGTTCGATTACTGCTCATTCGCTTCAGCCACATCATCGGAAAAGCCAGCTGCAGCAAAAATGGGTCCTGGCTTCCTCACTTTCGATGCAGAGCGGGACAAAGAAGTCAAGATGTGCGCGTGTGAGTGAGTGAGCGTTGCGTGTGTGTGTGTGTGTGTGTGTGTGTGTGTGTGTGTGTACAACATGCGCCGTTGTTGACTGATGTCATTGTGCTCCCGGGACCCTTGCTTGGAAAGCCATACGAAGAGAGATAAAAAAAAACATGCATAGAATCACCTCGAAGCAACATTCATTTGAATAGTAATAGTAATAGTAGTAGTAGTAGTACTAAAGGCACGGGTGATGTCCGTTTATCTTATTTTTTTTTTTTCCCATATTTGTAGTTTATGGACAGGGGTTCGTTCGTTTCAGCGTTCGCTGTCCTCCATGGTAACGGGATAAACATCCGTGCTCTCCCCCCCTCCTTCGACGTCCTTTTTCGATACATTCGATCGCCCGTTTGATGTTGGTCGAAATTGATATTGTAAACTAGCCACGCCTGCGGATGACTCGAATAGGTGCCATGCCTGGCTACTTATTGGTGCACGACACGCTGGGCGCATTTTTTTTTCTTTTCTTTGTTCACTGGTCTGATCAATTGATCCAGACCGGATTTCGATCGTCTCCATGTAGGTCTATCGTTGGGCTTCATTCGCCATGTAGAATGCAAATACCACCAGATACAAAAGGGACAACTCAGTTCACTAAAAGTTTTGGGCAAAAAAGAAATAGCGTACAGAAAATGAGCCACTTTATCTGTTCTGGTTTGGGCTAAACATGACACGTTTCAGTATACGTCCATTTGGAATTGTGCGGTAATATTGACATAACTGAGCCTCTCATTTGTGCCAGGGGCCCTTTCATGGACTCAGCGCGTGCGTGCTGATCCTTGTTGTGGTTCTGTATGCATTTTCTGGCTTTAGGACAGTGTCAACAATAGTTCAATGAACGGGACGGATGAAGAAATAGCAAGTATAATCAAGGGAATGGAGCTCTTGTTTAAACGATACCTATTTTCCCAATTATGAAATAAAAAAAAACGTATCTTCTATCGAAAGTAATCTATCTCTTTCTTCCTTGCGGTGGCTACTGGCCGTCTTCTGCTGTCGGTTCGGGGGACACAGTGATCTCGTTCCCTGAATCATGGAAAGATCAATCCTCAGTTGAAATGCCGCCGCAGTGGTCACGGAAAAAACAACGCAGCAGGGCCCGTTTTGGTTGGTGAACCCTCAGAATGGTAAGGATCACGATGACGGGTAACGTCGATCGAGTCGGTTGCTTTAACTCGCGAATTCGTTAGGCACGTAATGAAGAAAAGGCTCAGTCTATGCTGTATCGTTTCCGTGAAGCGCAAGCTGCGGAGCTCGGTTTAGTGAGGAAGCGAGAGAGACGTCCTGCTCTTGCATCCAGTGTTAACACAATCGGTGAATGTGAAAGATGGAGACGCGATTTACTAGGAGAAATAGCCCGAAAAGTATCCAAGATCCAAGATGGTAGGGAATGGAACGATGGCTATGGGATCTTGAATTCATTTTTCTTCCTTAGTGAGCCTGTCAGATTATCAAGTGCGTGATCTGAATGACGATATCAACCGACTGATGCGAGAGAAACACCATTGGGAACGGAGGATAAGGGAATTAGGTGGTGCCGACTATTCAGTAAGCATTGGATAAAAAAAAAGAAGAGACAGCTAGGACGAGGTCTAACCTCAGAATGATGATGATCATCATTAGCGGGCAGGTCCAAGAATGATACTTACCGAAGGCAAAGAAGTACCAGGAACAAGAGGATACAGGTAAAAAATGGTTAGAGTTCTGATGGATAAGGAGAAACTAAAATAGCATCGCAGGTACTTTGGTCGAGCAAAAGATCTTCCTGGTGTACGAGAACTTTTTGAACAAGAAGGTAAAAACGAAGCAAAGAAAAAAGTGCTTGATAATCTCCCCTTTTTTTTTTCTTTAACCTGTTACTAGCACCCCAACCAGAAGGACGTTCACGAGCGGAGATCTATAAGAATATCGATGCTGATTACTATGGTTATCGTGATGAAGAGGATGGTGCATTGTTAGAATATGAAAAAGAACACGAAGATAATTTGGCAGAGCACACTGCACAGTTGCCAGATATTGCAGAACCAGAGGAAAATGAAGAAGAAGAAGAAGAAGAACAGAAAGGAGAGCCCATGGACATTGACGCATTGAAGATGGAGATCGGTGTTGTACCGAATCAGAAGGATATAGAAACGTATCTGGTGAACAGACGAAAACAACAGGTAAGCAACACCGAAATTTAGCAATCATTGTTGACGATTTACGTTCTGTAGCTTCTCTCTTCCTTGTCTATTGATTAAAGTAAACCACCCAATGAATGTGGGCATGCTAGGTAGTAGCTCAATTGATTCACAAGCTGTCTTTGGCTTGTGTACATGGTGAATAGGAAGCAAAAAAAATGTTTAACTACTATTTGGGTTTGTGTAAAAGGAAGAAAAAATAACGCAGGACTCTATTGTATTACGCGCAATACCATGGCAACGCTTTTTTTTTTTTTTTTTTTTTGCAAATGTAGTGAAATCAGTCGACCACTTATCACATCTAAAGCTCTGCACTGTCCTAAGTATTACTTCAGCAAGTGATCATTCTAAGAGACGCACACACTTCTGATTCAGTGGACAGATTAGCTTGGGCCCCAATCAGGGGAAAATGGACACAGCCCTTTGTCCGTGCGTTTGCGTTAAGAATACAGATTGAGACCTTCCATCCATGGCGAATAGAATCGTCTTTTTTTTTTCTTTTAGATAGCCATGTGGACAGTTTCTACTACGCTAGGACCTTATGATGGGGACGTCGTGTCACTTGAACGCATGAAGGCGCCCGGTTTGCCGCAGATGTCGGTAATCAGACAGTTTGTGAGGATGGAACCCCTTCAAAGACCAAAGAATCGTAACACCTCCGTCATTCTCGTGGAAAATAATAAAAAAGCAACAGTCCCCCTTCAAACGCGGTGGAACAGGCGTGTATGGAGGCCAGACTAGTTGTCTTCAAATATGGACAATCTAGCAACGGTCTCGGAGATGGTCCGTGCCCTTTGTTGTATATTACTTTATCCATAGCAAATTGAATAACAAAGGGAACGTGAAAATCCTTCATCATCCCTTGGATATGCCCATTAGCTAATAAGAAATGATAGAAGTTGCCCAGCAATGGAAAAGATGAGTAGAATATTCTATTCTTCCTTTTTCTTTTTCTTTTTTTGCCCTTCTTTCGTCAATGAATACAAAGTACTTGCCCACGGGCATACAACCTGTACGCGGAGAGAGAGAGAGCGTGTGGGTGTGAGTGAGGAGGAGGAGGAGGACGAGGAGAAGGAGGAGAGACAACGGTATCCTTGGTCTTGCCGGATCCAGAGGGCAACCCTTCTCTCTCTCTCTCTCTTTTTTTTTTCCCGCCTCTTTAGAGTTCAAATAAAGTGGTTTCTTTTTAGAGATGAAGTCCATTCGCACCAAAAAAGAAAAGAAAAAAAAAAGAAAGTTGCTGCCCCTTCTCTTTTACCCCCGCCCCTTTCCTCCCTTCGTCGGTGGAAATCTAGATGATCATGATGTTTGCGTAGTTTGTGGTGCAGCTAGCCGTTGTTGTACATGAACTAGGAGTTCATCTTCCGTCTCCCGAGGTTCGTCGGTTGTTAATCGTGTTTGCACCTGTGCCAACGGTTCGTCATCTTCTGGACCGACAACATCTTCGTATTTCGGTGGTGGTGAACCTGGATAGATTGGGGGTGGTGTTCGTGGTGCCCGTCGTCGTCGTCGTCGTCTGCGACGATTGCGTTGACGTCGACGATGATCAAATTCATCTTCTGTAGAACCTTGATGGTGTAAACGACGCCAAAAAGAAGAAGTGGATGAAAGCAGTGAGCTACTGGAGGGTTGCTGTCTTAGAGAGGGTGCTCCCGAAGATGATAATTGGATCAGCGGTCTAGCTGGGATACGGATGCGACCGCGGCGGTCGCGGCCCAAGGTGTGTGCTGTGAAGGAGGGAGGAGGCATGGTTGGCCGCATGGATGGATCATTTAATGGATTCTCTGCTGTCGATGGATGGTTCTCTTCGTCGTCCTCCTGTTTACGTCGTCGTCGAGCGTTCCGCAGACGTAGACATAGATAAAGTATCAAAGCGCCGACGACGGGAACCAGTGCGATAAGCCATTGTAAACGAGAGTTTGTAGTGCGCGAAGAAGAATCTTGTGTGGGTAATAACGATGGATACGCAGTCGTCGTCGTCGCCGTCGTCGTTGATGCTGTCGGATGCTCGGCAGTGCTGTCGGCCATTCACCTTTTCTAGTTCTCTGTCGCACGAACTGGCTAATTTATTATTATTACTATTATTATTTCTTCCGTGGGGTAAAAGAAAAGAAAAGAAAGAAAAACAGGACTACAGCAATGAGGCGATGCAATGGCACAAGAACGTCATTGAGAGACGTTTTCGTGGGTCCGAGTAGTTGTTGCGTACAGCAAAGTAAGACAGAGAAAGAGAAAGAGAAAGAGAGAGAGAGGAGGTTGCGTGCGAAAGAGGGAGAGAAGGAAGTCTTCTTTTTTTTTCTTTTTTTGGCTTATCGTCGTCTTTTATTTTATTTTATTTTTTTCCTGCAGCAAACATTAAACCGCGGGTACATGTTTTTCCAAAAACTTGGCAATATCGGCCAACTCTTTCGGGTCTGCTGAATGAGCAAGACCAGGATACATATTGAAGGTCAAATTATAGCCCAATTTTTTCAAATAGGCAGCCGACTCTTTACCAAACTCAGGGCGAACCACTGGATCACAATCACCATGGCACATGAGGATAGGCGTTTGTTTGTTTGCCTCAGAAGCCATCTAAAACACAAACGTCAGTTCGTTACGTTTTTTCCTCTTTTTTTTTTTTTTTACCGATTGAATTTTGTTTGCCATGGCAAGCCAACCACTACAGCCAATAATACCAGCAAGTTTGTATTCGGATGTCAGACCTCCGAGAAGAGACATAACACAGCCCTGAGAAAATCCACCCAGGACAATACGATTCGCGGGAATCCCCTTATCCACTTCATCACGAACAATCTGATTGACTTAAAAAAAAGACCCCCCATACAATCAGTATGCATAAATAAATCTGCCTTTTACTGTCGTCTATCTTCTTACTTACTGGATGCCAGCGAACTCAACATGCCCTGTTGATCTTCACGGTCAAGACTTGATTTATCGAGACCGAGGATATCAAACCAAGCTATTTGTCCGTGTCACTTATCATCTGTACATTCTCGTGATGATTATTTTTTTTTCTTTTTTGTTACCTGGCATCTGGAAACCACCGTTGAGTGTTACAGGCTTATTTGGCCTAAAGAGAGAAAATGAGTGAGTGTCCTTGGCATCCATTGGCTTCAGCGACCCTACGCATTAGGGAAAATCCATTTGACATGAGGTAAAACATTGGCTAATTCATCGGCCAAGAAGGACCAGCCTGCACCGGAATCACCAAGACCATGAAGCCAAACGACTGTAGCCGTCTGCTTTGCTTTTGCACCAATAACAACCGATGTTAACATGTCGAACTAAAGACAGAAAGCATGTCAGTGCCTTTTTTTCTTCGGAACGATTGAGCCGTACCTATCGATGAGGTTCGAGAAAAGTGTGCAACATCCCCTCCATGTCTCGCATGTCGGAGGCTTAGAGAGCGGGGTTAACATGTAGCAAGGTACCTCTTTTTTTTTTTTTTTTTTTGCCCATGATCCTTTGGCTAATCAAATAGACGGAAAAGGAAAAGAATGGCCAGTCTCTTTGGAACATAACGACGTGCTACTCATAACGTTCAATGACAAATTTCCCAGGACTTTTTTTTTTACGGTACCTCTGCCTTTGGACAATGTCCCCGTTCTGATCGATTACATAGAGGTAACACAAGAGCTAGAATCCCTCAATTGAGCTGTGTAGAATTGACGTTACCATGGAGAGCCGATGTTTGCTAAGGAACGGATCGAATGGGTCAAATAAAGCATAGAACTTGATCTTTCCGACCGCCGCTCTTTGCTCAACCCAAAGGGATGCTTGTCGTGCGACAAGCAGCAAAGCCCGCACTTACATTTAGGTAAAGGACTGGTGATGGCTGGCAGGATAGTTTGTTTTATGCAAGCAGAGGACATGAAACGAACGCAGCTGTCTGACGATCCATGGCGGGGAAATGAGCGAACGCTCGGTAGGACAATGCTTTTAAGTGGTGAACATAAGTTACACATGGATTAGCTGACACGATGTGGGGATGCATTGAACAAAAACTTCGCCGAGATTTCTCTTAAGATGCAGAGCCGAAGAAAGAAGAAGAAACGCCTGCTTTATGCGCCCGTTCCCCGTGTGTTATCAGGTACGTATCTCCTATGGAATAACGATTCCATGTGGTTTGCTGGCATGTACACAACATGATAAAACACAGTGCCATTCGATGCAAGTAGTAAGTAGAACGCGGGAGTTGCATTGACCAAAAAAAAAAAAGAAGCGAAGTGGCAAATGCAGCCATCGACTGTGACTGTGGTCGGGGCAAGGAGCTGAGAAACAAGCTGAGCTCTTTACCCCGAGGTCCAAGCAGGAAAAAGAGAAGCTCTTTTGCTTTTCTGCTTTGTCGGAGAAAGATGCTTTCAAAAGCGGAACTGTTCGAAAAAGTGGAGCGTGATGCTGCCGGTAAAGGCCAAAAACAACAGAGATATATATAAAAAAGAAAGAAAGAAAGAGAGAAAGAGATAGAGCTCATCATAGCAACCTACATAGCATTGTCTCGCGATGAACGAGGTCATCTGATCGAAATCATCATGGCAGATCTCGAGTCATCCGATGCATCGGATGACACATCAGGTTTGTGCCATGAGTAAGAGGAGGCTTTGCGCTTAGATATATATATTCTACAGATAAAACGCGAGCGCTTCAAGTGCTTAAAGTTGTGGGACGCCAGGTGGACGGGAGCGAAGCATTGTTTACGGAGCGAGTAAGCGGAAACGTCTAATTGCTTTATTTCTTATCTTTTGATGATTGTAAACCCATGTGAAAACGTAGGGCATCGCTATTTTGGCCAAGTGTGGCGGTTTAGTGGATGCGACGCAAGTGATCGACACGCCCTCGTCTCAGGAGGCGTTAAAATGCCTCGCCAACTGTATTTTGCTCAAGGAATCCACCAAGACCGTGGTGGAGGAACTGGGATGCATTGATCAATGCTGTAAAAATCTCTTGTTTCCTGACTTGAGCATGGATGCTCAATTTTTACTTTGCCGTATTCTCTTTTTCATGACGGTGAATCGCCATGACCTTGTGGAACGATTAATAGCACTCGATGTTGCACAAGCGATCCAGAAGGTAAAGAAAAAAAAAAGGACATGAAAAGAAGGGCGAGGGGGGGGGGAACAGTTCGTTGTTTCGAACGTTTTTAGATGTATCTATTATTATAGGTTTCCCAACGTCATGTCGACTTGCTAAAAGCCAAAACACCGTACGATCCGACATCCCCTATCCAGCCTGTGTCGGTGGTCAGCGAGGCATTGAAATTATTGTTTAATTTGATGCTGGTTGATTCAAGGCATCGATCCAAGGAAGAGGCAACGGCTACGGCAGAAAAATTCAATGGTTGTTTAATTCCTATCTTTGAAATCATTTTCCTTCTTCCTTTCCCCGAGCCGCTTCCACTTTCACCACCTCATTCGCATGCACTTCATGCAATGATGCAGTATCCTGAACCTGTTATGCTTCCGGTATGGAAAGGACATCCACCTTTAGAAACATTGTACAAGTCACCAGAAGAAGGAAGACAGTCTGTGACAGATCTATTTACTGGCGTTCTCGAACGATCACTTCATTATTTGATACCCGGCGAAGATCCTGACGATGCAATTTCATCAACCCAAGGACACCACATTGATGCAACACTCTCACCCATGATGCTTGTTCTGAGGAACTTGGCCATGGTGGCACCAGAACTAAAGAAACTAGTGGCCGCACGATTATTACCGGGCGAAGAGTAAAAATCAGAGAGAGAGCTTACGAGAATGTATGGAGGAATTAACGAGTTTTTTTTTTTTTTTTTTTTTTTTTTTTTTTTGTTGGGGTTTTT
>JNDT01001995.1:0-97438 GCA_000697055.1 Saksenaea vasiformis B4078 | reverse complement strand
ATAAAGGTTTTTTTTTTTTTTTTTTTTTTTTTTTTTTTGGTAGGGATCGTTCAAAGCCTGTCAATAAGGGATCAAGTTTACCGGCACGTATGATCCGTCTAATGACATCCACCATGTTACCACAGACCCGCGATGCGGCATGTGAGGTGTTGTATGTGCTCTGCGATGAGGATGGTAAAGTTTGGTGCGGGGGGGGAACCAAAGGGAGTGAGAGCTAAAATTTCTTTATAGCAACGAAATTTACACAAAAAGTTGGTTATGGTAATGCGGCGGGATTCCTTGTGAATCGTGGGATTGTTTTGAATCCTCCTCAGGAAGGACATGAAGACGGTGGTGAAATTAATCCAATTACCGGGCAATATGTTTCAGCAGAGCAACAAGAAGGACCTAGTTTAGCGGATATGACGGATGAAGAAAAGGAACGGGAAGCAGAAAGACTATTTGTTCTTTTTGAACGATTGAAAAAGACAGGCGTTGTAGATGTAGAAAATCCTGTTGCCAAAGCTATGCGGGAAGGGAAATTTGAAGAAGACAACTAACAATTTAAAAAACGTATTATTACTACTCTTAAAAAAAAAAAAGCCCCCCATTAACATACGTGCACGACATATCGAAGAACAGTCTTAGCCACATGATGGGTGAAGAGCGTCGAAGTGTACCAAAACATGGTGATTTAGTGACGTTGCAATTACTATTTTTGGGGATGTGGTGTCCGTAAAAAAATTGTTGGACAAAAATTTTTTCTTTAAAATCGAGGTTCATCGGTGTTATTTTTTCAGCCTCTTTTCTTACTCTGCCAAACGTCATGTCTTTCCGTTCCAACAGTCGTGGCTGCTACAAGTGCGGTGAATGCAAGTAGATCTTCCTTTTTATATCCCTTTCTATGCGTGTGTGTGTGTGTGTGTGTGTTATGTGTGTGCATGTGTGTGCATGTGTAAAAAAGAGAGAGTGTGTGCGCATGTGAAGGAAGGCTTTTTTTTTCTGGGATTGCCATGTTTTCTTTGGCATCTAGCATCAGATGAACCGAACGATCAAGCAAAAAATCCTTCCTTTTCTTCCACGGATTGGCACGCGTCCGAACCTGCTTTTTGATCAGCTCTGGCGGTAGTAACAAAAAAAAATTTTTTTTTGTTACTTACCTAGTTGAATCGCTTGTCTTTGCTGTCAATAAAGAGAAAGAAAAGGAGTGATGATGGTTTGGTTGGTACACGATGCTTATTTTTTTTTCTCTCTTTCTTTTTTCTTTTTGTTTGAAATGCGACTATTTTGGCCTTTCTTTTTTTGACGTTTGACATCTTTGTAAAAAAACAACAGTCGGCCACCAGGCTAAGGATTGCACCAAGTCTGACTCGGTCTGGTAAGAACAGAAGAAAAGCGATGACGCTTTTTTAATGCAACAGGTCGTCGGATTCTCAACCATAAATTTTATTTTGTTTAGCTATAACTGCAACCAGGAAGGCCACTTGAGCAAGGACTGGTAAGAAAGAAGAGTAACAATAAAAAAAGAAAGAAAGAAATAAGCGAACCAATTGTTCCCTGTAGTACTGAACCTCGCGCTGAAAAGGCTTGCTACAAGTGCAACCAGACCGGTCACTTGGTAAGTGATAATGGTGTCTTTTTTTTTTTGGAAATGTACCAACTGTAAAAAAAAAAAATCTACAAGTCCCGCGATTGTCCTGAGGCTGATAACTCTGGTCCTTCTTGCTACAACGTAAGAAAAGAAACACAATTCCATGTTTTATGTTGAACCTTTTTTTCTTTTTTTCTGGATTTTTAGTGTGGCAAGTCTGGCCATATCTCCCGCAACTGCCCCGAGGCTTCCTACGGTGGTGGTGGTTATAGCAACAGTGGAAAGTCCTGCTACAACTGTGGTGGTATTGGTCACATGAGCCGCGAGTAAGTTTGAAGGATCTATATGAAAGAAGAAAGAAAAAAAGAGATTAACAAGAGTTGGGGGTTCTTTTTTTTTTTTAATAGCTGTCCTTCTGGTCAGTCCGGTCAAAAGTGCTACAACTGCGGTGTAAGTAGTGAAAAATTAAAAAAGGGAAGAAGAGCATGCAAGGATGCTTATTTTTTTTTATAGGGTTTCGGTCATATCAGCAGAGACTGCGACCGACCTGCTCAGGCCAAGGTTTGCTACAAGTGCCAGGAATCTGGTCACATTGTAAGTTTTCATTTGTGAACAAAAAGTGGAACTGACTCAACTGTTATGATTAGTCTCGCGACTGTCCCCAAGCCTAAGGTAGAAAAATTATTTTTACGTGGAAGTTCTTGTTTGCAATTTTTTTATTAAAAAAAAACAAAACCCATAAAACGTATGCATTATCTTGGTTCAATTGGGAATGTGTGGGGGATATGGTTTTTTTATTTTATTCTTCTTCTTGTGTAATGTCTTCCAATGCGCTCACGCGAGGTTCCAATTCATCATTTTCTTCTAGTACATAACGACTCACTAAACGTGGAAGGATGACATCGCAGACGCGGTCGTCATGTAATAATTGATCAATAAAGCTGTCCATATAGGTTAAAGAATAACCCTCTAATAATAAATAATAACAGGTGTTCCCTTTTTAGTTTTCATCTTTTTTTTTTTCACCATTTCTTTACCTCCTTGACGGACGCGTAATTTGCGATGATCATTTAAAAAGGGTTCAAGATATTGGTAGATCTCTTTGGATTTTCCAACCAGTCGTAAATAAAATGCTCCCAGAGCTCGTAAATATCTGTCAAGGAAATTGGTTTGATCTCTCTTTTTTTTTTTTTTCCTTGTTGCTAACTTACTTGAAGTCTTCATCTTTGATCATTTCAATGACAATTTCTTTTTCTGGTTGTAGCTGGAGCATTTTGAGCGTAAGGCACAGGAACTCGGTAGGTTGCTGATTACCATACTGGCCACCAATATAAGTCAGTTCGACAGCCTTGTCCATTAACGTAGCAGCTGTAGTAAGTCGATATTTAGTTTTGGGAGGGTGAAAGGAACGGTGTTGCGAGTAACGGTGATTCTACCTGACAAACCGAAACAATGTTCTTTCCAGTACAATGAATCGTAAATACGTTCACGAATAATCTTTTCGATCAAATGTTGTGGATTACGGCCATGAATGGCCACAGCGTCGGTCATTGTACGATTAGCTACATTTCATCGGGAATGAATAAAGTCGGTAATCGTCAAAGTCTTTTTTTGATTTACCCATGATGCGTTAACCGTTTTCCTTTGACGGAACAAGAAAGAGACCGAAAAAAAAAAAAGAAAAATTAATTTGGGCTGCCGAGTTTTAAAAAAAAAAAAAGGTGAGAGAGAGTGTGTAAGTGACAGTTTCTTTACAAGAGGTTGCATTGTTTTTGTCACACAGGTGGGAGGCGCCAATGCACAATCTACTATGGAAGGAATGTCACGTTTTTTAAGATTTTCCAAAGAGTAGCTATATAGTTGATTATGCAAGTTTTTTTCTCTTGTACCCTTTTCCCCTCTTTGTGCAAAAAAAAAAGGTGTGAATGTAAATGGGTAAGGGACAGTACAGGCCTTCTTTGACATCTTCTGTCGCTTCCTCTTCCTCTTCTTCTTCTTCTTCCTTTCCCTCCTCCCCTTCCATTGACTTGGATCCATCCGCAGTAACTGTACGGAAAGAAAGGCTGGGTAAGATATCACTAAAGGGTACCCAGAGCTATCCGTGACCCAAGACCAAAACTTACCTGACCTGACCTGATTTTTTTTTTTTCCCACCATGTAGTACCTAAACCTTGCCGTACAAAGACCACCGTCATTCAGACAAAGGATCCACTCAAGTCGTTGATATGTCAATTTGTTCAAGAAGACCTACGTTACGTCCCGAAATTAGATTACAAACCAATTTTGATTGCTAAATTGCCTTGTAAGATGATGTGTACATTGCTTGTGTCTTGTTTCTTACCTGTTTTTTTTTTTTTGGGTAGGTGAAGTGCTGTTGATTGTACTTCATTATTTGGCATTAAGGTCTGTGTCTTCCTTGATGCAGTTTAGTCTTGCATGTAAATCGTTTTTTCTTTTGAGTCGTTCATCGTGGTTATGGCAACATGTATGTGAGGATACATTCAAGGTACGGCGAATGACGTGGGAAGCCTCCTGTGCCTACCAAAGAAAGCTGGTACAAGAGATTTATGACAATGCATGGATAAACATGTTTATGCATCGTCCAAGGGTACGTTACGATGGGGTATATATTGCCGTTTGTCAGTATACACGGTAAGCTGAGGAGGAGATGGAGGTAGAAAAAGCAGGTGCTTATGTTTTTGCTTGAAAAAAAAAAAAAGCACAACCACCTCTTTTGCACCCGAGTACCTCGTGACCTATTACCGGTACTTGCGTTTCTTTCCCAATGGGGCAGTACTGAAGTATTTATCTGTGGATGAGCCGAACAAAGTGGTGCGCCTGTTGGGGTCAGATTTTACAGAACGTCATGTTTTTCGTGGTTGGTTTGACATGCATGATGATACGGTGACGGTGTTTATGCAAGAACGCACGCGTCCTCGTGTACGGTATGAAATGACGCTCCGCATCAAGAACAGTCATCAGCGACAACATTATAAATTGACATGGCAAGATTATTCAGACAAGACAGAGGGGCGTGACAGTCGGGAACGGTTTGATATCAAGAGTTTTAAGCCTTATTACTTCAGTCTGGTGCGGAGCTATGTACCCTGCTATCCATCATGGAAAGAAGTCCAAATGGATCAAGGGTTCTCCAGGGATAACAGTTACACAAAATAAAGAGGATGCGAACATAGCCAAAAAAAAAAAAAGAAAAAAATACACAGCCGACTCTATGTATGTAAGATAGCCACCACCCCCCTCCCCCCCCCTTTCTTTTTTTTAATCAGATGGTCGTAACGGTTGTTCATGAGGAGGCTAACGAAACAATGACATCCACGAAGTCCTTGGGATGATGTGTAAGAATGGCGTAGCGGTTTACAGTTCAGGGAGATAAGAGAACAATGTATCATTGCTGAAAGCCATACTTGGATGCACTTCTTCTATTAGACTAATGTGGATTTTTAAACACAAATGATTGTATTCACCATGCTCTTCCGACTCATGGAGAGTGTTTTGTTGCACATCTTGCATGATTCATTCTCCGCGTCAAAGTTTTTTTTTTTATAATGGAGAACGCAAGGTTGGTTTTCTCTCTCTTTCCTTTTTCTTCTTAAAAAAAAAGAATACTAAAGATGAAATTCTCGGCGCCTGGAGCGTCTTCACCTTTAACGGAGGCGTTGTATGGACATATGCAGGCCACGGCTCATCTCATTCGGGTTGCTTTGGAATTGGAATGGACCATCTTTACACGTTTGGTGGTGGGCATCATCCTGCTTACCGGGGGTTATATTATATACCTTTTGTTGACACTACGTAACTCACGTCAACCACTTCAAATGTGGGAACGATTAAACAAACCATTTGTCAAGTTATTTCGTCCCCGTATCTTTGCCACGTTGATCGGAAACATTGATCCTTATGCAGACTCGATTGGTAAAACCAAAATAAGAAGAAGAAGAAGAAGGTTGACTGATGGTTGTTGCTAGATATGCGTGTTTCTACGTTTTCCAAGGGATTCTGTACAGGGATTATGAGGGTAACAAGATAAAACGAAGATGAGGAAAGAACAGGAAGAGTTGACGTTGTAATATGTTCTATATAGGATCGTCACAAGAATCGCAATGCGTCGAAATGGTAAAGCATTTTTCTATCTTTGGGGGAGAAGGCAGTTTTAACCAAGATTGGAAATGTAAAATAGTATTCATGCTACGGCACTTGCTACATTTGCAGAGACAGTGGGAGGATTAGCATTACTTAGTGTTCTTAAGAACAAGGATCATTCTCATCTTGTATCCTTCAAAATAGAGGTAAAAAGACCAGGAAGTATGAGTTAATAATCATCATGAATGCTATTATTTTTTTAGTACAAGAAGAATGCACGAGGGTTATTGACAGCATCATCAGAATGTAATCTTCCACAAGATATGGAGGGAAAACAGAATGTGGAGACAGAAGTAGTAGTGAAGGATCGTATGCTTGATACAGTAGCGATTGTCAATTTAGTGTGGTCGGTTGAAACAAAGGAAATGTAAAATAGGATGAATTGTGTAACAATACAAGAAAAAAAAATGTTATTATTCCAACTTTACCCATGTGGGATAATTCATAAGTTGGTCCATGCGGGAAAATCACATCAATCCTTTTTATCAAATAAAAAAAAAGAAGAAAGAAATATAATACGTTTGCCTTTTTTTATATTTTATTTTTTATTTTAATTCTGCTGAGTTGTTACGCGACAAACGGTAAAAGGCACTCAGAGTGAAACATTGCCAATTAACGTTCGGGTAACCCGTAGCATTTCTTTTTTTTTTTTTTTTTTTTTTCAACAACGATCCTTTTTGCATACAGCCCCCCCCTTTCCCCCCCTTTTTTTTTTTTTTTTTGTGTGTTGTTTTTTAGTTTTCTCGGGTTTTGTTCTTTCTATCTTTTCTATTTTTTTTATTTTTGTTTCTTTTTTAAAAAAAGAAAAAGAGGCTTATGTCAGAAAACAGCTTGTTTCAGTTCGCTCAGGTGATTTCAGATCTTCCAATGAACCAACAAGCACCATCTCAAGCAACATCTCCTCCACCTCATCCTCTTCATACTGGACCTCGTTATTTACCCGTACGAAAGGTAACAAGAAAAATCCCTATTTTTCATAAAACGTGTGACGCTTAATGAGTTTATGGTCATTAGAATGCTTGCATCGTATGTGGTATATGTTTTACCTGTTCAAGAGTAAGTAAAAAAATGAATAGGAAGAAAGAACAATAAAAAGAAGGGAATCAACTATTTTAGTTTTTTTTTAGTATTATGGTCTGAACTGTACATGTAACGAAGTTCAACCGCGTCGAGGCAAGAACTTACCTGAAGGAAGTCTGGATTCAAGAGCAAAAAAACTACATCCACAAGATAAAGAAGATTATGAATTCTCTATTCACTGGCTATCCGAAAATGCTCATACTATCTACAAGGATGAAAATAACATGGTCGTTGGTTTGTATGATTTGGCAGAAGTGTCACTTTGTAAGGCACACAGTAGTACCTTGTATCGTGCCAAGAAGAGGCACGAACGAAGCAAGAATCAAGCTCCGCCCTCCCCAGCTGATTCCAATAGTACGGATGATAGACATCTTCAACCTCTCTTTGATCCCTATCCACTTCAAAGTAACAACAATAACAACAACAATCATCATCATCATTATCCTCCTCCTCCTCCTCCTTATCCCTCTGTGGGTACAGGGATACTGGCTGCCAAAGTAAGAGAGATTTCTTATCAACATCATCATCATTACCGACCGCACGAGCCACCTTCTTCGCCGGATTTTTCTAATCTATCCGCCTCCACCTCGTTGAAACGAAAACGTACCTCGAAATCACCTTTGGATCAAAAACCACATTCAAGTGCCTCCACCCCATTGTATGCAACGGGAATGCCTCCTCTACTTTCTCAACCACCTTCTTCATCGTCGTCGTCCACTTCTCCTTCAACGCGTCAACATGTAGATAATAGTTTCTCATCGCAGTTACCTCCTCTTCATACAAGAACACCTTCCTTATCGTCGTTATCATCTTCTTTGCAACATCAATTGCAACTATCCAACTCTCATTATCATCATCGTCGTCATCCTTCGCCTCCAAAACAATCTCCATCATCACCTGCTATTCCGCACCCCGTGGTCGAGACCGTCTCGCTCCGTAGTGCCCCCACGTCTCCTGATGCGCCACCATTGTACTACATTCGCAATTTGGCCATTACTGATACCTTTACCTTCCGGGACCTACTTGCCGAACTGGATATGAAAGGAACGCCTCCTCCAGGAAAACGCATTGTTGTCTCGGATGCAAAAAATGAACGAATGTTTCCCATGGATCAAGCCATACGTAGTGTCATTCGACGGCCTGTGATGCCTCATGTGGATCTATGTTTAGGTCTTACGGATAAACCATCCATTGACTGGAGCAACTATACATGAACTTAACTCCCCCTTT
Organism: Saksenaea vasiformis B4078; assembly: GCA_000697055.1. NCBI lineage: Eukaryota > Fungi > Mucoromycota > Mucoromycetes > Mucorales > Saksenaeaceae > Saksenaea > Saksenaea vasiformis. The sequence goes on along the minus strand of JNDT01001995.1, from coordinate 89,397 downwards.
TCCTATGCTTATTATTCTTCTTCCTAAAAGAAAAAAAATTCACCAAAAAAAAAAAAAGAAAAGAAAACCACACACCAAAAAAAGAAACACACACACGCGCGCGCGTTTTCTTTTTTTTTTTTTTCTTTTTACGATAGTCAATGTATGTATACCTTCTTTTTTTTTTCTTGTTATTTTCCTTGGTTTTTTTGTTTATTCCTTATGATGTGGTTATATGAGCTGTTACTTTCTTCTTCTTTTTTTCCTTTTATTCTATATATGCATGGTGTAAGAAACATCTAAAAATAATGTTTACTTGACCCAACCAATGGGACTCTTTTATGTTTCTTGAGATGAAATGACAATAAAGAAAGACGAATGTTTAAAACAATGAAGGAGATGAAACCATGTCCCTCGGTCATCATCAACACTAAGCCTGGCAAGGAAATAGAAGGTCATACGATGATATACATTCGGGTTTGCCTCGCATAGACATCCTTCAAATCCCATCAACATGCGCGCACGTGTTTGACAATGACATTGTCCATTATATCCGCTAGTACAAGAAAGTCCAATGATAACGCAACACACTTCATGTGGCTCTATCTTGAGAAGGATGCATCAAGTCATGCATTGTGTGCATTATACGCATTGTGCGCATTGTGTGTGTGTGTGTGTGTGTGTGTGTGGGAGAGTCAAGGAAGAACTGAATTCCCTTTTTTTTTTATTCTTGTCTTAAAAAGTTATTTCAAACGAGTTATTACTACTAACCCTGTAATGATGACGCGATTGCTTCAGAGAATAGGTAGACTACCAGGTTCCAACTTTTCACATTCTCTAGGCTTGCGCAATCTTCAGGTACGCACCGCTTGGGGGTGATTAGTTAATTTTGTGCCCGTTAAATTTTCGCGGTCCGTACAGTTACCTCACACACACACACACACACACGCACGCACATCTGTTCCTCCTTACTCCTAAACCCCTCTTTCTATGCCTCTTTCGCAAGACGATGGACGCGATGTTGATGGGCAAGTGACACCTCCTACGAGCCCCAGAAAGATCTTTGCTCGCAGTCGGGCAACCCATTCAGAAAGCGCTGCCTCTCGTAAGAAACGCCTTCGATCTCCCAGGACCGACAGCCATGATGAAGAAGAACAACCATTGGCACAGCTACGAAGAACAAGTTCACTGCCAGACTTCGACGTCTTGCGACAACCATCAGCGGCTGGATCCGCAGAGTCAAATCATGCCCATGATGCACCGGAACTTCCATGCTCATCACAACAACAGGAACAGGGCTCCCCCACTATTCAAGACGAACAGCATGTAGAAGATAATGATCGACCGAGAAGAAGTAGATTAGATGAACTGTTTAGTGACGATATTCCCCCGCCACGACTAGTCTGGATGGATCCACAAGATGATAATGATGATGACGACGACGACGACGACCAAGACGGCTGTGTATTGAATGAACGCTCCATGTCGTTGGTTGATGGCAGACCCATTCGACAGTCGCTTTTGGCTGAATTAAGCAGTGTGCTCTCTCGCGGCGAAGAAGAGGAAAATGATATCACCTTGGATTCTGACGGTGGTGTACCAGGAGGTGGTGGTAGCGACCTGCACTCTCGCCTCGCTTCAGGGATGCGTCCTCGCTCATCCCTTCCAAACTTTTACGATGATGAGGTGGACGCCTTTTTCTCAAGCCATGTCGACGAACCGCCAGAATCCTCCGTCGCAAGAGCCACTCGCTTACAAAACACGAGTTTAAGAAACGAATTTTTGACAGAATGGCCCCATTTCCTGACAAGCGACTACTTTGCAGCCCATGGACTGGATAATTGGGGTGTTGATCGAAAAGGCAGCGAAAATAGAACAGCAACAACCTATTTTGACGCCAATTTCTCCATCTTGAAACGCTTGGGCTCTGGAGAATTTGCTGAAGTCTGGAAAGTCCGCCACGTAGACACAGGCAAGACGTTCGCCATTAAAAAGACAAAAACACCCTTTCTTAGCTGCGATGACAGGTAAAGAATACGCATGCATGCATGCATGAATGACTAACTAACTAACAAATTTTGAAAAAAAAAAACACAGGTGGCGACAGATTATTGAGGTGGATCATATGCGTGCAGTAAAAGGCTCCAAGCATTGTGTTGATGTGGTGAATGCTTGGGAACAGGAAGGCTTTCTCTTTGTACAAATGGAACTATGTGATAACGGAAGGTAAATGCCCAAATCCGAAAAGGATTTTTTTTTTCATCTTTTGCTCATTTCCTTTTTCTTTTTTCTTTTTAGCTTGAGCGAATTCATCAATCTGAAAAGAGATACCATGGAGGAAACCCTGTTATGGGATCTCATGTACGAAGTTGCTACTGTAAGCTTTGTTTTTCTTTTCCCTGTTTCAAGACCTGGTCTGTTTGCTCAACATAAATTGATTGATATAGGGCGTGAGGGATATCCATCAAGCCGACATTATTCATCTGGACCTGAAACCATCCAACATACTCATTGATGATGTGGGTCGGACAAGAATCGGTGACTTTGGCGTGTCTGTACGGTGGCCAGCGGTAAAAAAAATTTTCCCCTTGCTTCTTATGTAAAACAACAACAACCATATATACTTATTCACAGTACAGAATCCAAAACTAATCAAAGGAGAGGGTGATCGACGCTACATGGCTCCAGATCTATTAAGAGAACAATTTGATAAACCAGCAGATATATTTAGGTAAGAGACAGATAAAGACGACGACCTGCCTTAGTTATGTAAACCTAGGAGACTAAATGTTTTTTTTCCTTAGTCTTGGTCTTATCTTTCTTGAGATGGCTGCCAATATCGTATTACCTGATACGGGCGAATCGTGGGAAATGCTGCGATTAAGCAATTTTACCGACTGCAACATGGATGGTGTATCGAATGAACTGCAAGATCTCATCAAGTGGATGTTGATCCCATACCCCAAGGAGCGACCAACCATCGAACAGGTTTTAACTCACAACAAATTACTCGAGGTGGCAAAACGACGAGCGAACCTTATCAACACAGGAGTGCTCTATGAATACGTCATTGAACTGGAAAATGCGGCGGTGGAAGAATCCTCCAGCGCAGAAAACACGTTTAGGACACCCGAAAATCGAATCGTCACCTGGGACGCTTGCTAATGACCTCCCCTTTTTTTTTTCTTCTTTCTTTTTTTACCTGAAATGTAAATAGTCGTACCATCATTTGCAAAGATTGATATCTTAATCCTGGGGCCCCCCATGCAATTCGTCTCCAACTTCCATGTCAGACCCGGGCCGTTTGTGCTAAGGACTACCACACACACGTCTCCCGCGCGCCACACCTTATAGAGAGAGAGAGAGGAACCACCCCACCCCACCCCTTTATCCTAATGCTTGTGAGCTAAGACCTTGATGTTAGCGAATACTAAACCCAGAACATAAATAAATCCTAACAAGGACCCACACACTCTATCTCTCCATTTTACGCGTCTACCTTATCTGGCATTTACACTATCTCTCTACACGCGTTATCTCCTCTATGCACAGCAGGATCGCTTAGGATGCAATGGCCACATGTTGTAAGAAAGTTGCGTAAGGGTTACAGATCCGGATTGTCTAAAATGGGATGTTGCACTCTGATACTGCATTCCCGAAATTCACGATGATCGGCGCATGTTGTCTTTGTCCTGCAGCACCTGATTGTCGAAGGAAATTCATGCGTCCCCATGAATACGGATTATTCTGGGCAAAAAAAAAATCCGCCTTTATCTCGAGAACATATTTATAGCATTCGACGGGATACCGAGGAACCATCACTAAGAAATCCAAAAGTATATATATATATTATTTAAGCAGATGAAATTTTTATTGGCGGAATAGGGTATGCGCAGACATAAACCATTGTTTCCGTTTCATTATGAAAGACAACCGAACAGATGCCGGGATTTCTGCTCTCCCTTTTGCAGCCTTCTGTGGAGCTATTTTTCATTCAAGAAGGCTGTACCGTCCAGCAAATAGCTAACACAAGAGCACTAGGAGATAAGCCGTCTCATTTTCTATGGTACATAAGAAATGTTTGCTGTATGAGATGAGGGACGTGCAGGCTCAACTTCGGACAGCGGGTTTGTGGAACACAAACGCGTTCTATCGACATTAACTTCTACTTAGAACCTCGGTGAATATGAAGCCGTAACAATCCATACGTGGTAGTCAGCGGAGCAACGCGTGATTGCGTTTTAAGACGACTATGTGGCCCATGAAGCACTTTCTCTATCAAACGCTTGCCTTGCCAAAGGTCTTTCGGTGTGTCATTGGTGGGTGGAATGACGAGGCTTAATCCTACCTACCGAGCCATCGGAATGGCTTGCTCCGTTTGCAGCAACGCAGCAATGTAGAGAAACACACTTAGAGTACGCATTGTGCCTTACCATTTCGAACAAAACTTTATCAATAGTGGCTCCTCTAGACCTGGCGCGCGCATCCCGCAAGCAGTGATTTTCCCTCGTCCGTAGTACCTCTTTCCTTGGACAGCTAGTTAGTGTTCCATATGTCTGATCAGGCAAAAAAAAAAAAAAAAAAAAAAGACGCATGGCACCGCCTACTTTCTTTTTTTTGGACCAGGAAAAATAGTTAGTACCATGTGGTCAGTTTGTATTGTTCTAAGATGCTTCCGCCATGGACTCTTGTTTTGCGCATGAAGGCACTCATTAAGAAACCACGGCTGCTCTGAATGTACCTCATACAACCCCGCATAGGAGAAGAGGTCTTTGGACACGAATGCAAGGTTACTGTGGTATATGTAGACGGTCGTAGTATTCATCCTATTGAAATGTGTTCCATAGCAGGAAGATCGGGAATTAACGTACTTCCATTTACAGTGAGCTTCTCTATATTGGAACACCGATTATGCCTCATCTCTAAGTCATCGCCGAGGTCGTTAACAAAGGTGGCACTGCTATCGCAGTAATTACCATCATAAACACCTATCGCCGAGAAGAACGTTCACTTAAATCTGAATCCCGAAAAGACTGAACACATATAAATAGGCAAACAAATTGAATGAAATAATGATATCGAACAGTCTCGAAGGATTTTATCCATTTCCCTTTTTGTTAAACTTATTCAAATACCACAGTTACTTTAGATGAGAGTCGTCCGGAAAAGAACTGACATGAGGGTAAATTTGTCCGATCGCACACAGAGACTTTGCGACCAATCAGCAAGTAACTGAATTATACGATCTATCTCTCGTCTTGTTCATATAAGTCTCGTGTAATTTCTCCTCCTACTGCTGAACCGATCAGTTCTTCTAATGACGGGATACATTAAATGAAAGCCTATTATACTAGTCCTCCTCCGCTTTGAGTCCATTGATGCGTATCGGTATTGATTCATCTCATTCTTCAGGCAGTTGTCCGTATACTCCATTAACTTTAGAGTATCCTCTTCAGTGTGCTCATCGACTTCTTCCCTATCTATACGTATGCAAGGATGTGAGTGAATGAAACAGGCACAAGCACTAGAGACTTTGCGATATCTATCTTTCGGAAAACTTTTACCATACCCTGAGCATTCCATCATTACGCGTTCGATCTTGTCCTTATAGCTAAAACCAATATACCATCCAAGAGCTTACGCTGACTCTCAGAAAGACATGAGCATCGGTTGACTGCTGGATGGGGAGCCTTTTTCATACCTGCATAGGAATATCGTAAGTACTTGAACAGATTACCCATCGTTAGCATCGCACACCAGATGAAAGACAACAATCCCGTTCAGGCATTGAAATAGTTGAAGATCGGAATAACGTGTTCAGCGAACGGGGTACGTTCATTGGGAAGTACGATATAAGCTGGCTTGAGGCAATTCGGCATGGTAGTCGAACAATAAGTAGCGGAGCAATCTCATTTCTTGCACCTCATCACCGTTATCACTGGAAATAAAATTGAGATCGTCCATATGTCCTAATAAGAAGGATGGTCGTGTCTCATCGGAACGTCCGAAAGTTTAGTGAATGCTGCGCGTTTGCACATCACACATCATCTCTTTCGAACGAACCCCTTCTAAATAAAACGAGTGCGTCCTCTTTAGAAGCGTTTGTGCTATCGTACAGCCGCGGTCATTTCAATCAATCGTATGTCTTAGAACATCGGCGGCCCGCTCAGATGTTGCCTATTTATTCGTCATCTCTTGATTCAGGAAACAATTTCATATCTACAAATCTTCTGGACATCCGCCTAAGTTGTCCAATGGTCCTTCCAGGCAGCGGCGCAAAAGGTTAAATATATTAACTTCTTTCTTGAAGCGGTGAATTGTTTGTTGCTCTTCCATAGTTTGCTCATATGCTTGATGTACACAGGCTCACAGCTTCATCACCAAAATTAGAATCAATCACCGTTACGAAGAATAGCATCGAGTTTGCTCGCGTCATCGCCGTTGATTCTTGGTAGAGACTGACGGGGTCAGGTTGGGAGGGTGGAGATTGATTGTCTTTTTCGCCTTTTTTTTTTTTTAAAGAAAAAAAACAGAATTGATGTTGCGGAAAGGTTTGATTCTATACCGATAACATATCAAATTATGTTAGCACCCAACAGCCATCCATTACGAATTCGTGTTGTAGATTTACCAGATTCTATGCTGACACTGTCAGCACTTTTTCGCTTGCTTTCTAACGAGTAGTTGTCATCCATTAAAAGAAAAATTAGGGCAATCGTCATTACATCTTCAGCCTCAGATCCTCAAACCTTAACCGGACTTTCATGGTATACATTTTTCGTCAAGTTGTTGTTACAGTTGCTATAGCTGTCGTTGACGCAATCTGTGACAACTACTTGCTGTAGCGACGGTTCTGTGGATTGTTTAGGACTTTCCACGTGTTCTGCGTAGAACTACAAGCAAGTAAAAAGCAAGAAATTAACTCATCATCTGCATAATAATGGTCCCGAGTCGTGCCACCTCACCTTCAAGAACCTAGCGAGAGCATTTTCTCGCTAGGTTCTTCAAAGGCCTTTCTACTCTTCACCATCACATTCAGATCACGCTCCATGATCTGGCATATCGCATTGGACGGTAAATTCAGGACACCTTCATAATGGGTAAAAGCTTCACGAAAGTTCCATTTTCTGGAAGTGAGCTAGAGGAAGCAATAGTCTTTCCCTGCTTCCGATATCTTCGCATCATTCGTAATGAAAGGAAAGAAGAATGAAGGTAGTTGAGCGTGAAAGAAACAGAAACGAATATGTACCCTCACGGACAAAACCTTTCCACATCCAGGTACTCCGACAGTTAAACACGCTCTCACTGTAAAGCATTGCTACCATCAATTAGTCAAATATTTCTCCCGCTGAACGACATCGTCAGTCAGTCTTATAGTCTTCGATTTCCATTGCTTCGTATACCATATGTTATAACAGTGACAAATGCTGGAAATGACTGTGCTCAACAAAAGCCCTATGATCAACGTGGAACATTGAGAATATAGAAAGCCATTCCATGTTGCTTTTACGCTACTTTAACCACATATGTATCAGCTGTCCTGTTGGTTACAATCGTTCTGTCAGTTTCACTGTTGTTGGCTTGATCCTTGGCATTCTGTATTAGTCCCATTATACACTTGAAGCCGGACTTGGTATAATATTCGGCGGATGTCACCCTCATGTACGGCACTTCTTACTCTTCGAAGTTTTCAGATGTTACGTCGAGTAAGTTGTCTACTTATGCGCGAGAACTAAAGCACTGTGGTATATGCGGACAGTCGTAGTATTCATCCTATTAACGTATTTCCATTTACAACGAGCTTCTCTATATCGAGACATCGATTATGCCTCCTCTCTGACATCACAGAGATATCGGATCGTTAACAAGATGGCACCGTTACTGCAATAATAACCTTATAATACCTATCAGCGAGAAGAGCATTCACTTAAAGCTGAATTCCGGAAAGCCTGAATAATATAAACAGGCAGACAAATCGGATGAAATAAAGATGTCCAACGGGCATCAAAGGGTCTTATGCGTTTCCTTTTTGCTAACTCATTCAAATACCACAAGCAGCATGACTGCCTGTGGACCAAGTAACCAGAAGAGAAACTGACTTTATTCTCCCGTAGGTCTCTATTGTAAAGTAAACTTAGTAGTTTTGTAGCGATAACCGTATATTTCATGGACGCAAAGGTTTATATATATAGTAGCATAAAAGTCATTCAATAAAAAGTACATGCAAAAGAAGAAAAAAAAATATAATGTGCAAAGCAAAAGAAGTCAAGAATTAAGGCGACACTACAGCTCAGATATCTTTGGCCCCTTTTGTTTTTCGACACGTTCCATTGCCTTCTTCGCTGCGCGTTCTTGTCTATCAAATAACTCTTTGTCCACCCGCACACGTTCGCTTTCCGTTGCAATCGCGATTTTGAGTTTTTCAAGAGGGTTCAACTCATTAGCTGCGTTCGGGAGATTTGCATAGGCTGCATATGCGACATAAAAGTACGCTTTTCGGGCAGCCAGCATCACTTTTTTCTTTTTCATTTGCTTGTTAGCTTGATCGAGGATCCGCCACAGGTCACCTGCTGCTCGCGCAATATCCTCGCGTTTTAGAAGCGCTGCTATGTCATCGAGTAACACGCTCTGAAGCTGTGATCGTCTATGCGTGTTACTTGCTGTCGATGGCTGTTCATTCCCCTTCTCTAAGCGATCAATTCGTTCAATCATATCGACAAGGACATCTGCTGCATTGGTATAAGGCCAGTCGGTTGCGGTCGAGAATAGGATAGAGAGAGAGTCGATCACTTGGACTGCATCTTGGACATCTTCCAAAGGTTCTCCCATGGTATGCCGCATCAAATAACAGTATGTCATCGTCACATTTAACAGATTCCATATCAGATGGACGTTAGGATTTGTAGAGGATCTGTACATCGTGTTGAAATCCGGAAATGGGGCAGGTAGCTCAGGTATATTGTTACTCTTATCATCTGAGAATTGTACGACTTTTCGTGGTTGACACCACCATGGATGATACGTTGGAAGGTTCAACCAGTCGGCACCTTCTCTTTGTTCTAGGTTGGAGACCATCGTTTCAAATTCACGTCGCTCTTCTGGTGATAGCTTTTCCCATAAATGGCTTGCATCCATTTTCTCGATATCCAATTCAGAAAAGCGTTGAACAAAATCATCCTCTTCGTCTTCTTCTTCTTCTTCTGCAGCTGCATCGTTTTCCCTTTCGAATCGCTGCAACATGGCTAGCATACGTAGACGACCTGCATCATTGGGATCACGCGATTGAATCTCGGCTGTAACGTTGTCTTTATAGAACGATTCGGTACATTCCATATGTTGTTGATCTTTGTAACATGCAAGTGAACAGTACTTCAAGTTGCAACGGGGACAAATGTAGCTAGAGAACTGTTTCTGACAACTAAACCAAAAGCCTAATAAGCGTTGGGAGGGTTCTCATTGGTATTGCTTACATGTTGCATAAAGGTTGATTGGAAGAGGATGCTTGATCATCGTCAATAATATGAAGGCTGGGCATGGTGATTGTTCAAAAGTGGCCACGCATAAACTCGGGCCGAGTATTAAAAAAAAACAACTTAGGGGGGAAAACGGGAAACTATTTTTGTGTTTAATTTTCATTTTCATTCTTTTTTTGTTTTTTTGTTTTTTTTGTTTTCCTATGCGTCATGACCAGACATAGTGATATCGAGTCGAGCTCATTAGACAGTTTGGATTTCTCACCTCTTGACCCTAAACATACACCGAGAGTAGACCATGATGAACATGTTTTCCAGCTAGACGAATTCACCAGTGATGTCCCCACATGGCGTCAGTTATTCCCTCGTCTCGCCTTATTTATCCTTATCGGTCTCGTTTCACTTTTATTCACCATGACACTGGCCCATGAAGTGCTAGACATTGGTTTACCGAGAACTTTGACGGAGGTACAGTCAACAGCCGTCCATCTTGAAGAACTGGCCCGAGCAACGTGGACCGGCTCCTTCTCTGTAGCGGGTGTATTTGCCGTCCTCTATCTTTGGCAGCAAGCCTTCTCAGTACCTGGCTCGGTACTATTGAACTTACTTGCAGGCTACCTTTATGGCATTGGATTGGCCACAGTGTGGACGAGCTGGCTGACTGCTGCAGGTGCTACCCTTGCCTATGGTCTGGCCAAGCTGGTCGGTGAACCATTTATGCAGGTGGGATGGATATCTCGCAAAGCTGCTGTCATGATGAGCCAGATGAATGGAAGAACCAAATCAGGTCTCTTCTGGTGGTTGCTCTTTGTCCGTCTTTTCCCTTTTACACCCTACTGGTAAGTAAGGAGATGTGTATAGTCTTGAGAACTTTCAAACTCACCTCTCGTTAAGGTTCATTAACATGGTATCTCCGCTACTCGGTATCCCGGTTGCCCCGTTCTTCTGGTCGACATTTATTGGTGTAATGCCTTATAACCTGGTGTGTGCCCAGGCAGGCGATGTGCTGGGTGATCTTACATCTACCTCTGACATCTTGTCCTTTTCTCTTGTGATGAAACTCCTCCTTGTTTCGTTTATTTCCTTGGTTCCAGTGGTATGGGGCAAATCTATTCAGAGATGTGTTCGTCGATGTCTCCATTTACCTCCTGCTGAAGATTCTGAAGAAGAAGATGTAGAAAAAGCATCCGTTGAACTTGATCGTGACGGGTATCAACGTGTATCTTCCACTGAATAACTTCCATGCGCCCCCCCTTTCATCCCCTCTTTACTACTGTATTTTAATACTTCATACAATGTAATCAAACAAATGTACAATACTATCTTTGAAAAAAAAAGAGAGAGAGATTACTCAATGTGAAGCTGTAAGCACCTTTCCATCGGAGTACAATGTAGATGGACGGCTCTGAATACCGACATCTTTAAAACCCCTGTGTACTAAACTCATCCCCGCGATGAAAATTGAAGCTTTGATCAGCGGGTGATAATATACGCTTGAACAGGAAATTTGGAACAAAGTTAACACACGTGTTTTGACAATCATGAAATGCACTCACATGGTAACTGCGGACATTTTTGCACCTTGCATTGCAAAAGCGCACTGCCACATCGCTCCCCCCGCCCCTTCCCCTGGAGCAATCGGGATCTCTCCTTGTCTAACAGGAGCATGATTTCATTTGTCATTGTTGCCAATCATTCCTGTGACCTACAAGGATTCACCTTTTTATCGATTTTATAATTATGGATGGTTAAATACCACTAAACATGTACATCTCCCTTAAAGAAGAAAGGATACAAGCATTCTCTTCTTGTGCAATAGGGCTACTAGCATCGTCATCTTTCTTGTTTGTGGTCCACATTCCACGACGGTCATTGGCAATCGTATGTAAATGAACTTTGTTACCTGGAATCCTCCCCTTGATAACCTTCTAAAAATTTGGACGTGAAGTAAGAGGTGGTTGGTTGTGTGTCTGTCTGCCCGCATTATTATTGTTCTATTCTATTCGGGAATTGTAATCGTGATCCTGCCCAGTAGATTTGAGTTTCCTGAGTTGGTTCTTGACGTTGGATCTATGTTCCTCCTATGTGATCTATACAACGGCTATCATAAACCCTTTGTTCCACATTCTTAGGCTCAAGCAAACGAAAGCTGGTGTCCTTTCGGTTTGACAGCCTGGCAAGGTAAGACCAGCTAGTAAGACCAGTATGACGCATTCTCTTGACGGTCCACGTCGTCCACATTCTGTCGTGCTACTTGGTGCTTTGCCGCATTTGAAGCGAACCATATGGGGCTTCACGACGATTATCGCCAACGCGGGGGTTTATTAACAATTGCATATTGAGTCAAGGGCTTTCAGACTTGTTAATGATCCATACGCTGGCAGCTTAGTGCAATCTTGAGCAACAAAACACAACGCTTTTGCCGTTGTGAAGTTTGTGCTTATTACTGTATCGTGATTCTGACAGATGAAAAGGAAAGGAAACTGTTAAGGACGTATATAATTGAAGTTAGCAGCTTACGTTTCTCCGTCAGTTTTCCAGCAACCATTTGATGGATTACCGGTCAAATATGACATTATTTGCTGCAGATTAAATCGATGTGGAACAGATACGGCGTCCTGTGCAAATGTGCACATTTTGAAGCTACTAGGAGCGTTTTGGCGATAAATTAAAATAATAGCTTTGTGTGAATCTCTATGTTCTAATGATATGGAAGCGGTGCTCCTGCAAAAAGTGGTCTGAATCTTCTGCTGTTTTGATCGATCCCTCTAACGCCTGGTCAAAGCAGTGAGAGTCGCTGGCCGGTGCATGGTGCTGGTGATATACACGCTTGCAACTGCTTTTGTTTCTTCATTGACGAATCAACGTTTCCTGGCGTATTCACACTGTGTCCACTATTAATAACCTTTTTATTGTTTGCTTTACGGGGATTGGATGTGCCTTGTATGATTTTCTTATGGTACATATCGGGCCGCTCCAAGAGTTCCGGATCGAACACCACTGAGTCCATATGAAAATGACACAAAAGCATGCGGAGTATTTGGCGGAAAGTAAAAAAAATAGCTTCCAAGTCCCGCGAGTTCACCAGTTTCACTGACGTCATTGGGTTATTTTTTTTTGAGAACCCAAACAGGTTTGAACTAATACGAAGCAGTGGGAAGCTACCTTGCTCTTTTTCTACTACAAACTATGGAACATACAGCGAGTAATAAACCCGAAAATACAAATGCGGCTGGCGGTGTGCCGACAACCTCCTCCTCCACCGACACCACACCTGTGACTAGTAGTAGTCCCACACCGTCCTCTTCGGCGTTTCAGCCCTATCAGCAACAATTGCACGAAGCTATGCTGGCTGCTGTCAACAGTCACGGCGCTACTCTTTCGCATGAAGGTTTGTTAGCAGCAGCGGCAGCAGCAGCAGCAGCGGCAGCGGCACAGGCATCAGGAGGAACATCATCAGGCCATGTGCCGCAAGCATCATCACAGCCACCCACCGAAATCGATTACGAGAAAAAGCTAAGCATCCGTGCAGCAAACAGAGAACGTAAAAAGAAATGGCGACTGCATAACGAAGAAAGAAGTAAAAATCATAACATGTCGATTACACAGCATGTTTGATTGACTATTGTATTCTATGTTAGACAAAGACAATGATCTACGATGCCGGGTGAATAAAAGAGCGACGAAACTGTTCGGTCCGCAAGACAGCGATACTAAACAGGCTTGGATCAACGAAGAATTTGAGAAACGACGTCAGAAACGAATGGAAAAAGAACGTCGAAAGAACATCGTCGATAATGTACTTAGTGTACCTGACACCATGCCCGGCAGCTCCCTTGACACACATACGTCTACCTCCATGCCCTACTACCCACCCATTGATACATCTGCGGCTGTTAAGCTATTAGATTTTCCTGCAGATTTGCAACGTCAACTGCTAGAACAGCTTAACAACAGCATGCTGGTAAATTTTCTTGCATTTCAAAAGGCTTCGTTGGCGCTAATATAATTCTTTTAATGGCTACAGGCACTTGCTAATGGCAAAATGCCTACGCCTCCTGTGGATTTCACGCAGTCAGAACAGTCAGTACAATCAGAGACGACGACGACAACACAGGAAACACAGCAAGAACAGCCACAGATCCATGTGCCGACGTCGCGTGCAGAAGAATCACAACAACAACAACAACAAAATAACACAGAAGCCAATACGGGGCAGCAAGGTTTGACAGCGCCTTTAGTTCATGGACTTTCTCCAAGCACAAGTGTGACAAGTAGTGGTCACAATTCACCATTGCAACAACAAGCAACTACAAAGTCTAATGAGGAAGGTTCTTCAGAAGGACAAGAGAATGAACGAAAAGAAGGAAAAAAGACAGAATATCCAATGGATGCTGTCTTAACGTTAATGCAACTGAACGCAGGATGGCGTCAGTAAAGGAAAAAAAACTAAAAAATTAAAAACTTCCAACGATCACTTTTCTTTTTCATCACTTCTATCATTGCCATCTAATAAAAAGAAAGGAAAGAAACAAGAGGATACTGTACCCTATTTGGACAGAAACAAGCTTAACAGAATGACTGTATATACTAAAGACGTTTTGTTTGTTATTCCTCATTAATCTAAAAGTATCATACATAATTCATGTCAAACGGCGTAAGAAATGTTTGTTGCATGAATATCCCGGCATATGTAGCGCTACTTTTCAACTACGACGAATCCTCCTGTTTGAATGATTTAATTAGCTCTTTTACCTTTTGTCCCATATATGTAGAGTTTTTCAATCTATTCATGCATTATCAACCAATTTGCGGTACATCATGCTTTTTTCTTTTTTTTTTTTTCTCTTGGCACTTCTTCCTCACTACGCCCGCTGATTTTGAATTTTTCTGTTCTTCCTTCTGTTTTGTGGCGTTCAAATAAGGACTACGGAACGTAGTAAGATTCATTACAACATCGAATCGGTTCCTTCCGATGTCCCACATCTGATGCAGTCATTCGAAAGTCAGACTGTCTTGATCTACACAAAGCTAGAACGGCAAACAACTCAATTGAGACCGACTACCGAGCGTTACGCCACGGATAAAAAAATAAAATAATCTAGTACTTCATTGTCTAACTCTGTAACGACTATTCCACGTACAATCAAATGAAACGCGCATCTTAAAAGAGAGAATGACCGCCTACATCTAAATACTCCGTTATACATGCATATCCCCTCTATGGCTCGGCTGTCAAGCCATGACGAAGTGTCTCCTTAAAATAACGTTCAAACTTTAACGTAAATTTTGAGGCACTCCGACGGATCGTTCTACCCGTCAACGGCACTTGGTGTATAAAGTTTTCGTCATGATGTACTAAAAATAGCCTTTGTCTTCTTTGACGAGAATGGCGGTACAGTTTATGAAATTTGTCTCTCTCTGCAACAACGCATTATGTAGTGCTGTGTATCCCGCAAACTAGGTATGGCGACGCAATCGATGAACTTTACGCAGTGCCAACCAGCATGTACCCCTTAATTCTATGTTCTCCGATAGCCGTGTCACCAAAGAAACCAGACCATGATTTTTTTTGTTTTCTTTCTTTTTACTGTACAACGAGATGGTCAAAAGAAGAAAAAAGATTTACACGAAGGTTTGGAAAAAAAATATAGAAAAAGAAAGATAGCGAGGAAGAGTTGGTTTTGTATGTAATGTTTGATGAGATATAAAAGGGGTTGCCGGAGAGGAGTAGAAGGTGAAATAAGAAAAGAAGAGAGAATAAGAGAGAATGAGAGAGAGAGAGAGAGAGAGAGAGAGAGAGAGAGAGATAGCAGAGAGCAAGAGAATGAATGAAGGGGGGGCCTGGAGGGAGGGGAGGGGAGGATTAGCTCTTCCCGATGCTTAGTTAATCTGTACTACTTTTGTTTATCGATTTGAGCCGCATCAAGGGCAAATATTTTCTAGGAAGGTCAACCACTAACAAGAGAAAGTTAGGAAATAAAGGGGTGGGGGCGCAGAAACTTACCAACTTTGTTACGTCTACGATTTTCTCGGCAAAGTTCATTACAGTACCATCGAGTATTTTCGGGAAGATCGATGGTAGGTGAGTAACAGTGACGATGATACGCACGCGAACATCCACCCTCACATGTCACCAAGTTATCCGGAAGCTGACAGACGGCACAAAATTGTTGGACAACCGGTCGGTCACGATCCTCTAACGTCTCATGTGCATAAGCCGACAGATCTAATCGAGGCAGTCTACTAGCCAGCCCATAGCCTTTGTAATCACATCCATGTTTGCTGTTATTTTTTTTAAAGTTTAGACTGTAAAGTTCTATAAAGCAAAGAAGAAGAAAACTTACTTGCACAAAGTCCGCTTGCCCCAAGGGCCGGGTCGCCAGTTGACCCCCTCTGTTGTTCCACAGTACCGACACCAATCGATTCCAGCCTGCGTTAGATTCTCAAACAATGTCAGGCCATCTTGGCCGTGTTCAACAATGAGGGCTGGCGGGGTGCTTTTTTTCTTTGGGTGCTTTTTGCAGGGCATGGTGGATTTCTTGCGTCGTTTGATGGGACGATTTGTTTTGGTGACAGAAAGAAGTTGTGGTTGTTGTTGTTGTTGTTCTCCTTCTTCTTCTTCTTCTTCACTGCTGCATGCGGTACTGCCGCCATTACTTGAGCTATCTGAAAGATGAAGTAGACAGATTCTTTCTTGGACGGTGTCATTATCATCGTCGTCATCGTCTTCGGGTCGTTTCCGTTTACTATGTTCGTCCTCGTCGTCACAAAGTTCATCTAAAAGAGCCGACCAATCGAGATCGGTGGAGACTGTACTGTTGCGACGCATCGATTCGGTAGCAACGACGCGGTCGTGGTTGTCGCGATGGTTGTTATCGTCGTTGTCATCTTGTTCTATGCCGTCAAACAATGGCTCATGGTCGTACAAAAGGTCGGAAGGAGTGCCTTTGACGCTCCGGTGTAGCATTTCCGTCGTGGAGGAGGCATGGCTGCTTAGGGATGCAATGTCGTCTTCCAAAAAGAACGGGTCGGCTGGAGCCTGTGCAAAGAACACGTCGTCCTTGACATAGCCTTGCCAGCGCAGCATCGGAGTCTGGGTCGAATCATCAAGTGCCATTCGCGGGCTTCCTATTGGTAACAGGAACTCGTGACACATATCAGCTGCAGTTCCCGCAGGTCTACCCAAGCTTGGATCGGTCGGTCCAGCCAACCATTCGTCCAAGTCAGTAGCGATCATAGACTGAACGGCGGTAATGTTAGGAGAAGCAGGATATTGGATGTGACTATTGAGAATGCTTGGTGCCGTGGTAGAAAGTGGTGTAGTGATGGTTGTATTCATTATGATAACAAAAAAAGATGGAAAAAGAAGAAAAAAAAAAGAAGGGGTGATTTCAACACGAAACTCAAAAAGGAGTGAAAGGGAGGACAAAAAGGGGCTGAACAACTTAAGTGTGTCTGTACTGTATATGTGTGCCTGCGCGTGTGTTGCGTGTGAGAGAGAGTTTGTATATGTGTGGGTGTGTGTGCACTTTGTGTCTCTCTGTTATGTATAAATATGTGAGAGAGAAGAGAGCTGTGTTCCACCAGATTTTCACCCTCTGTCTCGCTTTTCTTCCCCCGCGCTCCGCCACTCTTTCTTTCTTTCCTTCAGTATACCATACTTTTTTCGGATGACGCCCGTGCCATGCAGAATCATATAAGCCCTTTTTTAATGATTAAAAATATCATTTTGTCATCTGTTCCGATCCTGTCGAGTCTTCTTCCAAAATGCACAACCTGTTCCCTTTACTCACGTCATCCAGAATGAATTTATTCTGTTGCATAGAATCATGATACAAGGGACCCATAAATTGGCTATCTCCCCCTTCTTTCTCTAACTAACTCTCTCTCTCTCTTTTTCAAGCATTTTGCTCCCTTTCCTATCTGATCCGCTCGAACGCTTTAAAGCGGAGTTGTTCGCGGATCTTATTTTCAGTGGATTCTATATTCAAACATTCCTTTGCTTTTTTTGGATACTTATTTTTTTCTTTTACCGTTGTTTCTTCCCCATGACTAAAAGACATCCGTCTTTTCTATTTTGAGGGTTTGTTTTGATAAACCTTATACCTACACATCTCTCTCTCTCTCTCTCTCTCTCTCTGTCTTCCTCTCTTCCTTAAACATGATGGTAGCTTGAGTTGGTGTTCATCTTAGAAAACAGATTCCCGCGTCTCCATGAATGTTTCGCGCCAATAAATATTATCAGGCTCCGCTTCCCTGCAGTTCCTTTTCAACGTTTTAAAGTTGTAATGTATATATGTATTTATATATATACGTATATCATGCATAGAAATAAAGTGGAATGGTAATGATGATGATGGAATCAATCCTTGAACTAATCATAAAACCCCCGTCCCCCTTTTGTGGGCACCCTTATTTTCTTCATCACTGTATCTTTGTGTAACTATCCGTGTTTTCCTTTCATCATGTCCTGCTGGTTCTCCTTGTTTGATTGGGTGACGGCTCTTGCTCCTCCTCACCATTAGGCATATCCGTAACAAAAACCTGATCAATACTATCGTCATCGTTTCGCAGCAATCTACGGCGGCTCCATGCCTCGCCCGTAGACCATGCAAATCCGTCTTCATCAAATTCAGCCATCAAAGCCATGCCTTCGCCACCAAGCATGCTGAGCAACACCGGTAATAGTAAAAGCCCGTGTAACGCACCCAAAACAACAATAGCAAGGTCTATCATGTTTTTTTCTTTTTTGTCAGCCAAGAATAATCTTAAAAGGAAAACTTACACATCCGGAAATAGTACACCTCGAAAATCTTGGATCGCGTGAATGCAAGCACAACAATACCGGCAAATTTGGTCAAGGTAATGCCGCAGAACACCTGCAACAATGCTGATTAGTAAGTCTGATCATCTATTGCTGAAAAACTTACAGAACTGCCCACATCCACCAGACTTTTGCCTGCACGTTCCTCCAAACTTCCACTGGCCACCATAAACCCGCGTGCAATGTGACAGCAGAATTCGACACTGATACCAATACAGATCACAAGGTTCACTAGACTGACGGCGTTCAAACTGATACCCCATAATGTCATCACGCCAACCACATCCAACAGAATCATGATCACTACTGCCATCACAAGGAGACCCGACCGCAAGCTACCAAGCAAGGAACTCGTTACAACAAAGATCGCCAAGATGGCCACGCCGAGAAGTTCAAAGGCCATCGTCACGATATAGGAGTACTGCTCGAAAAAGACATAGAAGACCGAATAAGGATACACATCCACCTCCAGTTCCCTGCTTAGACCATGCGCAATGCGATGAGCCGATTCATAGGCACCAATAAAATCCGCTTGAGAACGCAACGGCGTGTGAAACGTACGGAAATGAGATGTCTCAATAGCAATCTTGTCATGGTTCGCCACGACGGCGTCACCATAAGCTGCCTTGCCTCCTAATGGACAGTCTTCGTCGGGAGCCATGCCGATCCACAGATCAAAATAATCTAAAAATGCTTGTCCCTGCGGTAAGGTCTTCATATTGACTTTCCAATCCGGTAGGCAGTCCACGCAGTCATCATCCCATACACTGCATAACTGTCCCTTGCTATCATCATTGCGCATCTGTTCCAGAACACTTGATCGCCATTGAGAAAATCCTGCCCGAGTCTTTCTTTTTCCCTTCTTTAGCCGACAGCACTGTGTGCTGGGGTTCAACCACGACAAATAATCGTCTAGCCAACTGCTCGTTGGTTCTCCAATGTACGATACTGCTGACCGTTTACGTTCCTGTTCGAGAACATTCGTTAAAGACCGCTCGTGACAGGCTGGAAATCGACCACAGATTTTCTTTTGTTCGCCTCGATCTGTCAGGTTGGATCCACTGACTACAAAGTAGACGGGTGGCCCCACATGAAAGTACTGGTCCATGTCGTTGAAGTACTGGACCAAGTAGGAATCAGACGGTAATGCAGTACGTTGATCCAGCCCCAAAGGCAGCTGAGGAAGTAATGCTAGGCAAAGCATCCATAGGCCAAGAAATGCAAAGGATACGACAAGGCGCGCCTTACGGCCAAGAATCAATGGAACATAGTACAGCTTGACAAATTGCTCGAGCCATCCTTCCTTATCCAACGCTTCCGGAGGCTGAACACGGAAACACGGCACACAGTCCACACGGTTACTCTAAACGATACCATGTGAATGATGAAGTTTTCCGAAATAGCCTAAAACCTTACCATACTACGATACGCATCCAAGGTCATACATGAGACAAAACATGTCACCTGCAAAAGGAAGTCGACAAAGACGGCAATGGCGGCAACAATAGCAAAGCTGCTGACAGCCGGCATAGTCACAAGCGCTCCCAGCCCAAACGCAATCGTTTCACTCAACGAACTGAGCAACAGGCTCGGCCCCATTTTACCGAGGGTTTTGGCCACACGCCGCTCAATCGATTCTTCTTCCCCCAGTGCCTCTCGTCTACCATATTCGTGGCACAGGATGAAAATGTTGTCCACTCCCACAGCTAATACCAAAAATGGAATAACTTCTGCAATAATCAAGGTGATTTTCTTGCCCGTCATGGAAAATAGACCGACAGCAGTCGACACCGAGAAAATAACAATCAAGATACCGCAAATGCCCAGACTAAACTTAGAATCCACAACCAACCGCCGAAGATTGAATGAACGCAAACGACCGAGTGCCACCGATGCATACAAGAACATAACTACGTAGCTAATCACCACTGTTTTGGCGTCCGTGTTGCTGGATTTGTTAAGCTCCGTCTCTAGCGAACTCTGTGGATAGATATCAAAATTACATAAAGCAAAACGAAAATCCTGTTTGTTACCTCGGTAGAGTAACTGATACGGACGCCTTCCCATTCCGGTCGTTGCTCCAAGGTAGTCAGGACCCGTTGAAGCAAGGTCTTTTCCCACTGCTCAGCCATGGCAATTTCGGAAGGTTCCAACGAATTTTTCAAGACATAGGTCACAATCATTGACCGTGCTTCCGCGTAATGTTCTTCTTCGTATCCACCAAGAATCATCTGTGGTTTTAACGGCTGTTGGAATTCTGGCAGACATAACGAAGGTTGGGATGCACAGTCTTCCAAGGTTTCTTTCCAATGGGCAGCATCGAAGTTATCAGCATCGCCTTGCCAATAGCCTGTTACTGACTGAACAATGCAGACATCTCCGTTGGGATGGAAACAAATATCCTGTAGTTGGTAGCCATCCTCTGTTCTCATGTTCTTAATTTCTGTCTCGAGAGCGAACAAACTCCGGATCCGCTCTGCCGACAAGGCTGGCTGTTCTGTAGTTGACACGAAAAAGATCTGTGTTGTGCGGTAGAAGGGCGAAAAATGGGAATCAAAGTGGTTCTTTTGTGCTAATGCTTGTGAGCTAGGCGACACCCACAAATGAATCGGATCACGCTCGATGGCAAACCGTACCCAGCCAATGGAACACAGCGACACGACACAAAGGCCGAGAGCGATGACTAGCCAGGGATGGCGGGCACAAACAAGACCTTGATAATAAAACCAGCTTTGTAGTCGTGAGTTCAGCCAATATCGACGAGGCGTGTGATCTGGATCAAGCAACGTCTCATCCTCCTCATCTTCGGTGAGAGGGACACTCTGATAGAGGCTACGGTTAGGCTGAGCGTTGTATCCCAGGCAATTACGCATCCACCGGCCAAAGGGATTCTTTGCAATCAAACCACCCACAAGCACCAGTATTAAAGCGTAGGTCATGATCATGGCAAAACCCCAGCATCGCAACAAGCCAACATAACATTCGGGTGCTTCGCCAGCCGTCGGAGGCAGGATCGGACACATGGCTTCGCAGTCCACGCAGGCGCAGCGATAATCGGTGTCTGTGTCATTGCATTGTTTGGCATCCTCATTGTACCGTCCCAGACCTTGGCGAGGTGTGCTGTTCAGCGCGGGGAAATCGATCTGAAAGGGGCTACCAAGGAATGGGCGTTTCATCCCCATATAGGTCACCATCTCGTGCCAGTTTTTGGCGCCACCACCAATGAAATCCATAGCATAACCGTTACTAGATCCAAATTTGATGTCTTTGCAGCTGTCAAAAAACTGAGAGCCAAAATGGTCGCCCACCCAATAATCGGCGGCCTTGACACTGGGTTTAGTTCCGTCCGCATCGACTTTGGTGATATTGACAAAGGTAGACTGATTGGGTGAACAAGTAAAACTACACCAAAACTGTAGAAAATTGCTCCAGCAAGCTGGACAGGAAGCGATGATAGGTTCACCTCGTTTCACCTGCTCTGCCAAATCATGCAGTTGACCTTCATCACAACACACAGGTCCATCGGCATAATCGGTACCGCAGGTCGCTACTAATTGTTTCCGGAATTCACTGCCAGGCTGTTCAGCTGGCCCATTCTCTGCACAGGGCAACGGAAGAAACACGCTTCCGCATTGACCGCGCATAGCGCAGTAGCCTTCTCGATGAATAGGGGTTATGGGCTCCGCCATGACATTGAATACGAGTAGTAAGTTCCATAACGCACATAGAATGAATGGTCTATGCAATTTCATTCGTTGGTTGTATTATATTTTTCTTTTAACAAAAACGAGAGAAGAAGAAGAAGAAGGAGAAGGAGAAGCACCCTTTTTTGGGTTCTTCAGAGGTCACGCAACAAGAATGGGGAAAAAATAAAAGGTATTCATTTGATGGAATTTCTTTCATCCGTCGCTCCCTATGCCAATATCGCAAGGCATCCTCAAACAACATGGTTTCCTACCTGTTTTTTGCCGGAATATGTCGATTATTTTAACAGAACAACCATCGATCCATTGTTCTTCTAAAGGAATAGACTTTTTTCTATCCGCTGCTTCTTAACAAACATATATGCCGCGCACAAACACACGTACATAAATTGCACTATTCTCCGTAAGAGAGGGAACCTGCCCATCTCTCCAGATGCTTCAGCGAGTTTCTTTCGAAATAACAAGTTTATAACCAGCTGACAACCGTTACGCAGAGGACGCAATACAGAAGTTTACATTCGTTGCAGATAACCTTTGCACCAGGCAAGTGATTCTTTTTAAGATTTGTTCCAAGATTTGTTCCATACTAATGCTCAAGTCAGAGATGCGAATCTTTGTCTGACACAAAAGGCGTTTCACCTCATGGGATCTGGTTGGCATTTAAGGGGGAGACTGATCTTTTTTCTTCGACTCTATTCACTTTGCATTCCTCGTACGTAGTTTGTTTAATCAGATACATGGTCAGCCTGAAGTTCAGCCTGCATGACCACTGTATCACACCGCCTCGGTTGTGTGTGTAACTTCCGCTTACCTCGTACGTAATTACAATAAATTACCGGATTTTGAGTGAGCCTTTGCATCAAATAAATATTACATTGCGTTTAAGCCGAATAGTTTTTGCACTGGAAAGTAATGCGTCTTTGCGCTGAGGAGTAAGCCGTTTTGCGTTAATCCAAGGAATAGTTCGCGCCTGGATAACCAGAATCTTGCATTGTGGGTACTTCAGTGATGTATTCCCAGGATCCCACCGGAAGCAGTAAAAATGTTTCACGATAAGGACAAGTTCCACCCAAAATGATCCGTGTTTAAAAGGACGCATGAATTCTT
Organism: Saksenaea vasiformis B4078; assembly: GCA_000697055.1. Classification (NCBI taxonomy): domain Eukaryota; kingdom Fungi; phylum Mucoromycota; class Mucoromycetes; order Mucorales; family Saksenaeaceae; genus Saksenaea; species Saksenaea vasiformis. Next base: position 66,307 of record JNDT01001995.1, on the reverse strand, counting down.
TTTTTTTTCTTTGGCTCTGTTTTCTTTATTACATCCCCGGTACGTACTGGGATTTATTATACATACGGGATTCCTCATGTCCTCAATAGAAGGGTAATCAGCTTTCAAGGCGTACTTAAAACGTGACATCAAGGTATTCTTTCATTCACTAACCACGAAGGATATTTTATATTATTCGAATAAATTAAGTAACTGCAGAAGGATCACGTTAATGTAAATAGAAAAGAAGGGAGCATGTTCAGTTCTTTCTTAGCCCGGATGTCGCTCTTCATGGACACAAAATTCACTCAACAGTAGATTGTGATCATGCGGTTCGCTTTGTTATAACCAATAAGGCAAGTTCTATTGATTGCAAATCTCCGATGCATGAATATTCATCCTCCGAGGCCCATCTTCTATAGTATACTGAGGTGCTTTTATTCTCGCCCTGTGCTGATGCATAAAAGTAATCTCATGGTAGTCATGAAGATGTCTCTCCTACAATCGGCTCATTCGACTGTTCGATAATCTTGTCAATTTCGGTTTCATAAATCTTTCTCCACACAAACCACTCATATGCGAAAAGAGACAGACGAGAAAGGAGATGGGTGGAGGTGCTTACGTCGCTTCCTATTTTATTTTGATTGTTCTGGTTTTTAAAGATGTAGTGTTTCTCTTTGAAAGGGAGGAGTGACATCTATCTTCCGCGCCGCCGATGTCATTTTATAGAATCATGATTAAACTTTGCCTGTTATGAACGGGTGGTTCAGGGCCTCTTTGGGTGTCATGCGTTTGTCTGGCGTAAGCACTAAACATTTGTCGAGGAAATCAACAAAGGAAAGTAAAAGTCTTCCTTCTTCTTCTGTCACTCCAGCGGAAGATGCTGCCATGATACGTGATTTGATATCTCGAGTTGGTTTTACAATCGTCATCTTCTTAATTACATCCTATTTTCAAAATATCCGTTAAACAAATAGGATCCTTTTTTGCTTGCAGAACAAACCTTATTGGTCAATCGGTCAACCTCCGTAGCCAAAAAGTTATAGTCCTCGTCAAAATGCTGAGATGCGAATTGTGCTTTTCGTAATAACTTATTAGGGAATCGGCCTTTCAACTCCATCATATGTTTTAGCATTTGATTATTGCTACGACCAGGGAATAAAATCTTGCCAGTAAAAAGTTCATAGAGCGTGCATGCTGAGGACCAGACATCAATGGCATAGTCATAAGACAAACCAAGGACTAAAATACACCATAAGCCTCTTCTTGTACATTTTACGCTTGTTTTCCTGCTACTTACTGATTTCTGGGGCACGATAGAAACGTGACACCAGGTAAGGCGTAATCTCGTTGTCACTAGCATCTGTTGCAGAACCTAAATCACATAACTTAAGGATATTCTTTGATTCTGACACCAGAATATTGTCAGGTTTGATATCCGCATGCAAAATGTTGCACCTTTTCAATAGTGACAAACTCAAGAAGAGTTGTTGGGCATAAATGCGTACAGCCTTAATATTTATACCAACATCCTTGCCGTATTTTTTAAGCACATCGCGAAGATTCATGCTATCAAACCATAGTCTTAGTACCTCTGTCTTCCATAACACACCCACCTTAAACTTTCAAATACCAAGCAAAGATGATTCCGATGTTCAAAATGTCGCTGCAACCGGATAACATGTTTCTTGTTATCAGGATCCGCTTCCATTAACTTTTTGAGGAAGTTAAGCTCCCGTAATCCAGCCTTGTACCTAGAAGAAGGAACACGTCAATTAGCCATCATCACATAGCTCGGGTTGGATAACTCACATGGTCTCGTTATTACGGATCATCTTGATGGCAACTTCCTCATTCGTTTCCATGTCTCGCGCTTTAACCACAGAGCTGAACACACCACGACCGAGATTGGCGAGCGTATGGTACCGGTTGTTTAGTCGCTCACCGATATGGACACCTATTAGATTCGACGACTGAGTCCGATTATTCTGCACACAATCCTACTTACTGTAATAGCCTTCAGGATCATCCCAATTATCAAGCAGACTAGGATTTGAGGCTGCTGTCGTATTGATTAATGCTGCTTCTGGTGCTGCTGCTATCTCCGCATGAGCAAAGATATCCAAATCATCTGCAAACATATCAATTTCCTTGATTGCTTGTGGCTTTTCTGGTTTTTCGGTGTAGTCGGTGGCCAGTACCTCAGCTTGGCTATCAAGGCCTTCCATAAGCGGTTCTTGGCGATCTTTCGTCTTGAGTAACTCATCTTTCGAAGTAACGTCTTCATGATGATGGCGCCGGCGACGATCGTCGTCTGCAATGCGATCCTGAGAAGGATCATAATCTGCTGCAGATACAGTAGTGGGTGAGTCATCTCCTGTTTTTTTATCCGACTTGACATTTATGCTCGATCCATTGCTTTTAAGATCGTCTGTTGACTCGGTCATAGCTCCTACCGTTGGGGCAGATTCCTTGCCGTCGCTCTTTGGTAGACAAATCGGCGATGCGGTTGCTTCCTTTCCAGCTAAGAACAACAACAATAATAATAATAATAAATGAATCATCATCATCCGCCTGATGGAGACCGTGACACTACTTACCACCATCAGACAACGTTCCTGGAGTTGGTGCATTGATCGTATTTGGTGTTGGGGTTGCAGACTTGGCTTTGTATCGTTCCATGATTGCTTGCCGTCTCCTTCTGCGTTCCTCAATCAGTTTATCTTCGTCTTTTTGTTGCTCTTCTTCGTCTTTTATTTCAAACTCGATTGGTTTCTCTTCCTGATTTACCACTTTTAACGCTGTATCGTTCTTTTCCGGTTTGCTATTCCATTATCCACAATAAACAGTTAGATTTGCAGTATAGATTGAACGTCTATTTAGCCCACCTTTGTACATCGGTCTTCGAATTGTCTTTTGGGGACTCCTTACGCTTGACCGTGCCAGACTTCTGTGTTGCAGATCTAGGTGAGGATTCAGATGGTCTGGATGATCTACCGCCGGAAATTGATTCATCTCGATGTCTCGAAGTGGTTCTTCTATCCGAATCTCTACGTGGGCTCCGCCGTCTTTCCGACCGTTCGTCGCGCTCTCGAGTATAGGCATCTGGCCGTCTGACTCTTCTATCACGTTCAGAGTCATCGTCACGAGAATATCTTCTCCGTCCCTTTCTGTTGTCATAAGGCGATGTGCTTCTTCGATGCGTTGATCGTGACCGATGACGACTAGGAAGGTCGTGACGACTGGGCTGATCTCTGCTTCGATCCCGTCGAAGAGCAGCTTCACGACTACGGGAGCGACTGGATGATCTATGACGTTGACGACGCGACAGACGTTCGTATTCTGCAAACAAATCGTCGTCTGTATCATTGGCTAGGCGACTACGTTTATAAGGAGATGATCCTGCATGAGCAACCTCCTCCTGGTCATTGGCGAAGGATGATTCTTCCTCCTCCTTGCGACGATGCTTGTCGTTTTCTAAGTCATTGTTACCTGCGGCAAGCATCTGGTTGGAGACATGCTGTGGTTTATGATCATCATCTGTAGATGGATCGGCCGGCGGCGTGGGCTGTTCATTCTTTGCTGGTTGCGATTGATCTTGCATATCAACATCTTCATTGATCTCGCCCTCTTCAACGTCTGATAATCCGTCAGGTTTTGGGTTACTATAATCCAGTGACATGGTGAATCAAAAAGGAAGGGAATAAGAAGGGTAATAAGAAGAAAGTGACAGAAAGTGATGGAAGATAAGAAAATAAAAAGGGAACAACAAATGTAAGAAAGTAAATAAACCTCTTTTCGTATTTCTTTTTTTTTTGTTTTCAAGCCTACGCTCCAAGCAGAAATTGATGTTGATGGCGAGTCTCTTTTTTACAAAGATGTAACGAGTGAAACCGTTTCTTAACTTGAGCGCACGAAAGTGTTTGCTTTCAGACAACCCCAAACGTAGTCACGGTTGATCCCATCATCCAGCCTTCCTTCCTTTTTCCCACGTAACGTACTGTATGCACCACAAGTGAAGCCAACGTATATACCAGTTTACTGCGACTCTGATGAAACTCGATACCACAGGGATAACTACCACGGAATTGACTGGCACGACCTTTTTAATACACGGATATATAATGAAACTTGGATCACTGATAATAATAACAAAATAGATCAATAACCAGTACTGAGGAGTGATATCAATATTGATAAACGGCTTGCTGTAAGTGTCAGATGGTATTTGCTATGATGACAATTGTACATAGTGCAATTGAACCACAGGAAGACATACATCCATATTGTATATGGCATTTTCTTGATGTATGCTAGATGTCAATCTATCAAAATCATCTTACGCAGTCTTTTCTATCCGTGGATCTACGTGGCTATGAAACGACTGTATACGATACAGTGATCCCAGACATCTTCAAGCATGTGGGAATTCGATTGAAGGTCCGAAATTACCAACGATGGATATGGAATTGTTGGGGGACATTTCATTGTAACGCAGAGCTCTTGATACCATTGTCGAGTAGCTCTATATTGCGCATCTTTGATAGAACATTTGCTGCAGCTCGTAGTACGAGAAATAGCCGCGGTCCATAAGAAAACTGCATTTTTCCTATGATTTTCCGCCCGTTTAAATTACTTGCCGTTACTTCTAGATCAACTCTATGCCTTGAAGCATGTTTCTTTACACCCATTCAATGCTATGGTCTTTTGCGGGCCACCCTTCCTCTGTGGCCATTTCCATATCATGGAAAGCAAGTCACATTTGCACAGCGAAAATCATCACCGGTTTCCGCGACAGGAGCTCAACCCTAAATACTATTCAATTTATTCGACAGGATGGATTCCGATGAAGAAGATTATGAATGCCCTTTGTGTATGGAAGAGCTTGATATTGCGGATCGCAATTTCAGACCATGCACATGCGGTTACCAGGCATGAATTGAATGGGATGCAATCCTTGTGCTAATCAGTTTACCAGATCTGTCGATTTTGCTGGCATCATATCAAAGAGAATCTGAATGGCCGCTGTCCAGCCTGGTAAAGAAAATAGATTATACCTGTAAGTCGGTATACTTACTACTTTTTTTAGTCGAAGAGAGTACTCTGACCAGATGGTCGAGTTCCAGCCCATTAGTAGCGATGAGTAAGTCTTAGACTTGACTATGGAAGGGAGTGAATAACATCGATACACAGAATTGCGCGTATCAAGCGGGAGAAGAAGGAAAAAGAGCGCCAGCAAAAAGACATGGAAGCTGCCAACAGGAGACATTTGGCAAATATGCGAGTGGTGCAGAAGAACCTGGTGTATGTGATTGGACTTCACCCTAAGCTGGCTACCGAAGAAGTAGGATAATCTATCCCAATAGCGTCTCCTCACGTTACATATTAGACAATCCGATCACAAGATTTCTTTGGGCAATTTGGAAAAATTGCGAAGGTAGTGATCAACAAGCGACCAGTAGCACCGACTCCCAATGCCAGTGGATCGACCACCATGCAACCAAGCGCCGCTGTCTATGTTACTTACCAACGCCGAGAAGATGCAGCCAAGGCTATTCATGCTGTAGATGGCAGTGTCATGGCAGGGAGAATACTTCGGTAACCTAGTGAAAGAAGAAAACAAGACGTGATGAGCTTATTGTAAAATACTATGTGTAGGGCGTCCTATGGTACTACAAAGTACTGTACTTACTATCTACGCAATTTAACCTGTCCGAATCCGACATGTCTGTATTTGCATGAGCCCGGAGAAGAAGCCGATACGATTTCAAAAGAGGAATTGGCAACAGGGTATGTAGTACATGAAATGGCAGGCAGCAAGGATTAAGATGGTTTATTGTCTTAGCAAACATCGTATGCGAGATCAGATGTCAACAGACGCTGAGGACAGAACACCGCAACTGCCAACGCCGACAGCACCAGCTGCGGCTACCACCTTATCAAGTAACGACTTCCCTCCGGTCACATCCTCTAGTGCTATGCGCAAGCCCGCTACATTGGAATCTGTTGCGACCATTTCCTATAAACTGCCGACCCCTCGAGAAACTACTAAAGTTTCTAATAACGATGTGACAGCGGATGATGAGAGATCGGCTTTGCCAGCGTCGGCTTCCTGGGCAAAATGTGGCAGTGGTCCTTCTACACCTGTTATGAAATCGAACCTGCTTCCTGAGCGGGCGTTGACGCCTGACGCATTTGGACCGCCGCTTTCTGCTGCCACGGCTACTACCCAAAAATCACAATCCATTCCGCCAATGCCGAGACGTAAAACAGAGAAGAAGAAGCGAAAGGAACAACAAAAGTCCGACCGAGCTGATGAAACACCGAAATCCTCGAGACCTGCTACACCGAACGCGCTTGATCTGGAAGAAGAGCAGCTGCCATCGGTAGTGAAGATCGATCAAAGACCAAACTACTACGATGGATTAGTTAAATTCGTGCTCGGGGACGCCTTTGAAGAGGTTTGTCCTCTACCTCTGCCTGATAAGGAAAGTGATCTGGATGATACACCGGTGGGTGTCAGTGCGCTACATGATCACGACACTCCGTCACATCCATCACCTTCATCCGGAAAGGCTTCCGAGACGACACAACCCATTCCAACGATGTCTGCACTAGAATTCCTGACATATGCCACGCCAACACCAAACTATACGGGCACATTCAACCCTTTTACACATCAATTATTGCGATCTACCAATAATCTATGGGAATCACCGATGCGAAAGAGCTCTCGGTTTGGCTTTGCACAAGTTTAGATTAGATAGTTAAGTCAAAATATAAACATCAAGCAAAAAAAAAAAAAAAAAGGAATTGTTCAATGTGCAACGACCGTATTACAAAACGTGCGGTCTTTTAAGCTGTATGCTCTTTTTACTGTTTGTGCTGCTACACAGCGAGATAGCATTCTTGGCATTAACTACCTACGAAAGGCAAGACTATATATCTAAGGCACTGTTCTTCATTCTCGTACGCTCTATTGCCTAACGATTTTTTGCGCACGATCATCTATAATTTTCTGGCGAGAATCAGCAGGGCTGGATCGCCAAAATTAACAAGTGCAATTTAACCATCGAGAAACATAACGGATAATGCTAATGATGTGATTCTCTAAAACTAAATCCTGTCCTCTATAGAGATATTCCATGTTTCCATCGAAGACACTATCTCATTCCCGTTGCTCCCTCCAGACAGAGCGTCCTTGATTTCAGTTTACCTAAGCAAGAATGCACCATCTGACTTTGAACCGCGAGATGCAGTTCTGTCAGCGCTCTCGTTGCTTATAGAGTTGAGTCTGTACCTGGTATAGAAAATAGTTCTGCCGAAAAACTATTCTTTCACATGGATAAACCGCGGGGGTGGGGAAGCGGTTAAATAGCATTTTATCGGTTTGTCGCCGCCTAACCCCACAGACAACTTTCTTTCGTTTATGGCGCGTCTTGTTCCCACACGTACTCTTACCATTCCAGTCAGTCCAAAAACTGAAGGTTACAAGGTCCAGCAGTTGGTGGTGGAGCTCCATACATTCGCCGCGCCGAAACCTAGTCAGAAGAAATGGGCTTTTCTATGGTCCCATGCCAATGGCTTCCACAAAGAAGTGATGCATCCCCTCATGCGACGTTTTCTCGGTTACTTGCGTAGCCAGTCCCAGTATGATACCATTGACCTTGATTTTGTTGCGTGGGATGCACGCAATCATGGTGACTCGGCGCGATTGAACGAAGGCACATTCTTAGATAGCTGTAAGTTTGCTCCTTCTTTTGCCATTCGTGGTTTTTCCTTAAAAAATTGGATTAGATACCTGGTTTGACCATGCCATGGATACGAAGCAAGTGGTGGATAAATTGGAGTTAAAATCATACGACATGCTCATTGGTGTCGGCCATAGCTTTGGTGGTACATCCATGTAAGCTAGTGGGAAAAAAAAAAGAGGGAAGACGTTGGCTGATAGAGAAAAACCGCGAAGGCTGTTGACAGAGTTCCTGCATCCAAAGACATTCGATGGTTTATGCGTCGTTGAGCCTGTAGTGACGGTTCAAGTCCATGATACAGAAATCAGAGACATGTTCCCAATATTAGCATCTCGCAATCGTCGGGACACTTGGCCAAATCGGTAAGAAATGGAGCAAGCGTGTCGGATCATAGGCTGAACGGGTTTATTTCAGTCAAGAGTGTTTCAATTCTTTGATTAAGCGATCATTCTGGAAGGCCCTCGATCCAGAAGTGTTGGAAAATTACGTAGTATGTACCATCATTTCTTAGGAACTAGCGATATTTAGTTTTTTGTGCAGCAATATGGCCTCTACGATACACCAGCCGGAACGGTCAAACTGAAATGTCCCAAAGAACAGGAATATGTAGGTGAAAATAGCTGAAAGCCAAAGATATTTATCATATGTATCAGCACGTATTTAATGTTGGTTATTATGCCACAAATACTGCCTTCGCTGCATTCCGCGCTCTAAGTATCCCTGTGCACTTGGTATCCGCGAAGCAATCAACATTGTAGGCATATTCTTCGCTTCCTGAAATCCGGCTAATGTGACCATGTAGTGTACCCGCTGAGGATGCTGAACAGGTTCGAGCTGCATCATCTCTTGCCACAGTCGAATTCGTAGACGGTTCACACATGGTGCCAAACGAGAACCCCGATATCATTGGTACAGTCTTTTTAGGGTGCATTCGCCATGACTAATACCCAACACCTGTAGTCCCTCAAATTACATACTTGCTCGAAAGGGCGCGTAAAAATCAACTGAAGACGAAAGCTAAGCTCTAGAATTGCAAGGTGCTGTATCTTGTGGAGGATAAACAGAATGATTTCCCAAAAGACATGCAGTTTGGCTGGACCCTTTGCTTTTTATCTATTTTCGTTCTGTTATCAATGAAACGGAGGTGCTCACTGCTTCTCCCCACATGCAAATTTAAGCTCGCTATTTCTTTTATGAAAAATTTGACTGAGAATAGCTGATAGCAACTATCATTAGCTTTCACGTCTGCGTTGACGCATGCGATGCGGACCAAGAGCCGTTAGCTTGACGTTTTCTGCATATACTGCGACAACTTTGTATCAGGGATATTATAAGATCCATTTGGCATCGGTACTTGATGAGGATAGTACTTTGTATAACAAGGTTTTTGCCGCAAGTAGATCTCAAATAAGTTTGGTGGTCTTTTTCTGATAGCAAGACGTGCATTGTTATGGTTTATTTCTGCCCTGTTCTAACCGAGTCAACCTGGCTGATTCGAATTGGAGGATGACTCTACTTGTTTTCATTTCCATGATCGTCGCACTATTTGAGATGTACAGACAGTGTTTATTGGCTATATCCTCTCCAAGCAACTAGTTCTGAGCATACTTGATAGCATACTTGAGTATCGAAGCACCTTCAAGAGCGCCATCTAAAGGCGGTTTCTCGTATCAAATGTTGCTTTCGGAAGATGATTTGTGCATATTGTTTCTTCACATATTTGCATATTAACACATCGCGTTAACGTTCAGCATTTGTCATCGTAAAAGCCGCCTTTATTGAACACATTGCGTATCATGTTTGAGCATACGGGTATCTTGCGGTTAGGTAATACTTTGCATTTCTTTCATGTCTATGGATTTCAATAATTAGATGATTTCCCATACCTCCCATTGATAAAGGTAACCCATGTTCAGATAACTGAAGACACAGTAGAAGATGAGAGACATTTTAGTATATTTTGTTATTAATTATCGGCGCGTCATTTATGTGCACTGCAACTAACTCTGCCACACTCTCTGCAAAAAATATCCTCGCAACGTGGTGTAACGCAACAAAGTATAAGTATGTTAATCAACGGAAAATTTAGCCATTGTAATTCTAACTTTAAGAAGATTAATCAATAGACACGCGATTAACACAAGGGTCATTACTACAAACGCGAAGATAAACGCAAGATCTCCAGTCAGTGACATATTTAAGGTCCGCAGAACTTACTGTCCATGAGGAGCCAAACTTCCGCTAAATTAAGTATGCGCCGCTAATTCGTAAGCTTTTACTTACACCAACTTGGCTGAACCTCACACAAAATAGCTTAAACATGGTGCAAAATCGCATAAAAACCCTGTAGATAGATTTACAACCTCTGTAAAGAAGGGTAAATTGGGCGTGAAACTTAGTTACTGCGGGCAAAGTTCGACTACCAGGCACCGCACTGCGGAAAACAGAACTCAGCTTAGCGCTGTCGGGTTTGTGTGATTGTTTTCTTCGCGGATGATTCTGTCCAATCATGTTTTGGGAGCCACGGAGGTTTGTACTCAGTCGCACGCAGAAAAAAACACGGTACTTCAAAGCGTTCCCTCCGTCTGTGTTTCACTTGTTTCTTTCTTCCTTTTCCCCTTTTCCCTTTTCAAAAAACCCATGAGTGCACCCAACAGTGAAAATTTGTACAGTGTTCAGGGCGTTCACAAAAGAGTCCAACAAGGTATTACACAGCTTGATAAGGAACTTGGTCAATACAAGTATGCCAACGAACTTGAGCGCCGTACTGGCGTGCCGAAGAGCTATTTTGTTATCGGTGCTGGTGTCCTCACCTTCATCATGATCTTCTTCAACCTTGCTGGCCAGCTCTTGACGAACAGCATCTCCTGGGTCTATCCTGGTAAGTTGTTTTGGGAGGGGAAAAAAATTAGATCTTGGCTCAGGTCTTACTTACATGTTTGTCCCTCTCCCTTGCAGCTTATGCATCGTTCAAGGCGATTGAGAGTCCCAGTACAGACGATGACAAGCAATGGCTTACATATTGGACCGTGATTGGTTTTGTTCACATTGTCGAATACTTCTCCGATATTTTGTTGTACTGGTTCCCCTTTTACTATCTTTTCAAGACCATCTTCGTCCTCTGGCTTGCGCTGCCACGATTCAGAGTAAGTCTGGTTGTTGTGGAAATGGAACTAGTGTATTAACAGTTGTTGCCCCTTTTCCTTAGGGAGCCGAGATCTTGTATGCGCGATTCTTGCGTCCTTTCCTTCTCAATGCCCAGAGCGATATTGACCGTCAGACTGACCACCTGCGTCAGAAGGCTGGTGAGCTGGCTTCCGAGTTCGCTTCCAGCAAGTCTGATTAGTGCTTGCTCCACTGTATTTTCGTTGTCGTTCCATATTCCAGACCAAATAAAACAATGTTAAAATGTACCATGACACGACCGTCTACATACGTGGACCGTTCCAAGCATTTGATAACCCGCTTCTGCGCTAGTCTTTTTCACGTGTCAAATTGGGTGCTCGGCATTGTTACTTTGTGTTACCACCACGCGATGTCCACAGCACCTCATCGCGTCTTGTCATGTTGCAGGATATTTGGAGTGCTTGAATTACAAGACTAGAAACGCAAACAAACACAGGAAGGTTGGTTGCGGCAGTCCACGAAAAAAGTGTATATTTGCAGCACCTGGAGGTTGAAGTATTCATGTTGTTCGTTTAGATGCCTTGAGTAGGACAAAACAAACAACGTCTTATGACAACAATCAAACCAACAATTCACACAACTATATTTCACAACATCAAATAGACAGTGTGGAGTCAAAATACGCCTGCTCGAAAGTGAATGTCGCACGAAACAAAATCGAGGTCGCATTGTCCAGCTAGACATGCCACTTTTTCGGAATTGATATATGGCGATATCCTACCCTCTTGAAAAACAAAGTCAACGGCGATGTTACTATTTTTGGCGACCATGATAAACAGTGACGGTGCTTACCTCGCTTCTAAGTCAAACTCAAGCTGTACACAATGCTTACATCCGTTAGTGTCTCTACCTTCCCGTCTGTATTATTTCTTCTACGGAGTTCCTTTTTTCAGAGCAATCTGTCTGAAAGAGACTAGAGCGGACATGCTGAAGTGGCGCAACGCCCACGGTCATAATAAAAAAGCTATCCTTTTACCAAGTTTTACGATACTCTATATCAACCTCCCCCAGTGGGGAGTTAAGTTTCACTAGTGCCTATCATCAGTTAGTCCGTGAAAGCTTTCAATTTTGTTTGCGCTCCTGTCTTTATGAGACTCCAGTCACTGATTGGTCAATCGGGGACTCAATCTCGACGGGGCAAATGAACGGTGAAGGTATTGAGACTTTGCTGGCATTTCGATCTGGAACTGCCTCGATACACTTGCTCTACGCAGTGTCATTTTTCTTTCTGTCATCTTAAAGCAAAGTTTGCATGACATTCTCCAGCAGCAGTAGGGTTTGTCCTGTGCAGGCTTATGGCACCCTTTTCTTTGGAAATTTTGAGCAGTGGATATTTAAAAGAATTTTCATGACTGCAAAATCACAGAATCTATCCATGCTATAAAGGAACAAGCTAAATGGTAGGCAAAACTATAAGATATATTATAAAAGTTACCGACGTACTTGCACTGGCTAATATATAATGCTCCCATCCATTTTCGAGAACAACAAGACGCTGCTTCGTTTCTAGTAAAGCTCCTAGATTAGGCGTCATCGTCCTCAAGCCACTGTACGGACCGCAACATTTCTCCAACCAAAATACCTTGCCTTCAGCCACGATTGGCAAAACTGTTACCTTTCAACCATGTCTTGTCACTGTTAACGCGAATCAATATAGCTGCACCAACGTAGTTTATGCACTATCGGTTGCCATGCCGATAACGTTTGGTAAACTACCGTAATCCATATATACACATATGATAAGTAATCACGGCAAAATACTGCAGACTCCGCAGATGCTATCTCTGTCGCCTTTTATGTACAACTGCACACATAACCTGTATCGTTTACATCGATCTAAAGGACGACTGCAAAGGAAGACTATTTTTAGGATCAGTAGTTCAGCATCGTAGAGATGTATAGTATGGCAGTAAAACGTGCCTTCCTTCCAAAAATGTGGGAATCCGTTTATTCTCATCCCGAATATATTGATGCAGAAGTTCTCAAACCTTGTGAAGGTAATTCACTGTCAACAGAAGAAGTTGCATTGAGTTTGTATGAAGGCGTCTGTCTGAATTTGAACGGCGGAGTGGCGTTTCCAAAATTGCCAGACCCCAATTCTCAACAACAGATCCTCTGCTTTTGCCTTTATCATCCAAAGAAATGCAAGTTGATCGCTATGTATAGCCCGTAATGACAGTCGTTTTTAATAATCAGGTCCGATTTTTGGGTTTCTCAACAGCGCCACTGGTGCAAGTACTGCAGAAAGTACATTCAAAATAACAAAATTGTACGTTTCATCTCGATCGATTGCTGAATCAAAAAACTAAATCGCATACTAGTCTATCCAAATCCACGAGGGAGGTCAGGCACACAAGAATCAGGTCGAGCGCTTCTTGCGTGATGTATATAAACGGGGACATCAGGAACAAAAACAAGCCGAAAGCGTACGTCGCGAACTGCAACGGATAGAAAAGGTAATATCAATATATATTCATTCTATTACATGTACGCGCTGCTAATGCATAAATCTTTAGGCTGCGCTTCAATCATTTGTCTGCAAAGATGTTGGTAGCGAGTCTTCGCTCCCATCATCCTCTGCTGCTGCTGCAAAGATAGCGCAAACTCGAACAGCAGCTTTTTCAACGTTACCGAAAACCCCGAAACGGTCTTATAACTATGTGCCACCTCCACCAGATATACCTGAGCCCGACCTATCGCATCTTCAGGGGCGTGAAGAATGGGCGCCGCGCAGCGCAATTGCCCTTCCTGGAGAATGGCAGATAGTGAAACCTGCGCCACCGGCGGAAGAGACAACTAAGACAGAAAAAAGGGAGACAACAACAACGACAACACACGATCAACGGCCAGAGTTTCAGGACGAGGAGGAAGAAGACGAAGAAGATCTTCGAAACTTTAAGATTCGTGAAAAAGAATATCCTGATCACGCCTTCGAGAGCAAGCCAGATGATGATGAATCAAAAGAATCAAATAGCGAAGGTTTGTTTAAGAAACGGAAAGCTCCGCAACAGTCCAATATCAAAGCAAAGAAGAGGAACATCCGTAAAAAGTAGCGAATAATTAACGGTAAACCTTCACTTTGATACCATCGTCGTCTATGGTTGGTATTTTCCGGTTCGTTTATCATAAAAAATATACTTGCTTTTCGATTTGATTGATAGCAAGTATCTGGAACATTTGGAATACCCGTAGCGTCCATGTTGGAGAACGATAACGCTGGAACGTTTTACCTGCAGTCTTATCTTCTGCGTATTGTTACGAAGTACTTTATGATATGATAAATAGGTGAAGGTGCTTTCTGATCTAGCCATACTTCATTTGTTGCCGTCGCTATCTGGCTTACTCCTTTCCAGTGTCTCTTAGCCATAACGATTCACATAAACAAAGGTCACTGGGCTGAAGAGGAAGCTCCACTGCCCACAGTGGATGTGTTAACAATTCGGATTTCCAAATGTAACCCCCATAGCATGGCTACAATACTGCGAATAGTTTCAGGTCGATGCATACGTTGCTAGAATTAAATATCACGTAGCTCTGGCACACAAGTTGGCGCTAGAGAGGATCAGGGTAGCATCATCAACACATCAATTTCCGTCAGAAGGAAACATGCATTCAAATCAGCTCTGGCCATTTGTCGGCACAAAGCCTATTAGACGACTGTAGTGGTAGTCACTATCATTCATCTTCAAGTGTGGTTTATGTACCCCGAGGATAATCCTGGGGAATAGGATCTACACCGCTCATAGGGGCGGTGTAGGTCGTGATACGAAACTGGAAAATGAAATCAGATATTATCTGAAAAGAACAATGCTGCAGAAGCCTTGAACGAATACAACCTTTTTTGTATACGATACAAGGACAGGTACATAGGTGCTTTATGGTTATTTCCGCCTTTGCAGATAGGATTTGTCCACAACTTGTAGTTGTTGGAGCAACAGGCTGAGAAATTATAAAGTAACTAAGATGCACAGTAAACTTGTATAAATTAAATCGAACCACTCGTCGAAGATGTAAAAAATATACAAAGCCGAAAAAATAAAGGGCCCAGCTTTTTATTTTGACACTAATGTATCTTATGGGAGGTGCTAAAGTACCATAAGTGGAAGTATCATTTTATTGCAAACCTTTTTACAGCATGTTTATAACGTTTCGGAAATATAAACTCTGACATGATTGCAACAATATCGCAAAGATTCATGCTCTCTTGGTGCAAAATGTCTTACTCCATCCCCAAACAAAGTACGTCTGCCATCTTGGTCAACACAAACGGTTTTTTAGGTAAAAGAACAAAGATCTTTGAAGATAACCGATATTTTGTAATACTGGCAGTCGGACCGAAGATCTAGGGGCTCTCTATTTACAAGAAGCAGCCGGTCCTTGCCCAAACCGTGTAAACCCCGCAAAACCCCTTGATCATGCCGCACGGCTGAATGATTTACCTTGATATGGTAGGAAAGCGTACCTCCTCAGTTGTCTGCAATTTTCAATTTTCGCCTCCTTCTACTTTTCTTTTTTTTTCCGACCTGACGATGGACACAGTGGGAGTACATAGCGGGCAGCGGGCACTTGATGGCTGGCTCATGGTCCTTTTGTCATCAGTTGCTTGCATCTTGGGTGGTAATGAATGTTTGCGGATCACATGTGGATCATTAACCATGAAGCTTGACATTCTTGGCAGCTTCAGTAGTATTTGTCGACAGTGTGTGGAAACGGCCCACCGGGTCAATCCTTGAAAGTCGAGCGTTTCAATCTGCGTCTATGGCTTTAGCTTCTGGTGTACTTCTTTTTTCCTCCTTCGCGCTGCTGCTCCCTGAGGCACAGGAGCGATTACCATCAGAAGGATTGGTCTATCTTTCTTTTTTCGGTGGTGCTCTTTTTACTTTGGTCCTCAGTCGCCTCATACATCTGTGTACACCTGGAGCTATTCACACTTGCACTGCGACCTCTACGTCAATTGAATGTTGCGATGAGGATCATCAACAAGATAACCAGGTGAACACGCCATTGGTGGATCATGCCGAAAATGGCGAAGGTCAAAAGCCGGCATCAGAACATACATCCCATGGCCACAGCCATCATCATCATCAACAAGAAGCCAGATATGGCGCGATCCCTTTTAGCGAATCTCATTTCCAGTTTCACTCGTCCGAAAACCGCCGTGAGTGCCAACCTCATGACCAAGAAGCATCTGCAGGAGGGTCGATGGATGATGGCGATTCATTTCAGTATTTCCGTGTCGGTATACAGACAGCGATCGCTATCTGTGTGCACAAATTTCCAGGTCGGAGAAGTTCCCGCTTTTAGTAGAGAATCTTGCATGCTTACTTATTATTTAGAGGGTTTGGTGATGTTTATTTCAAATGAGGCATCCACTTCTCTTGGTCTCAGTGTTTCTATTGCAATCTCAATACATAATCTGACTGAAGGCTTCATGATTGCTCTTCCGCTTTTTTATGCTACCCGGTCCAGGGCAGCGGCGTTTTGTTATGCAGCTGTACTAGGTGGCCTGTCTCAGCCTTTAGGGGCCTTGTTAGGTCTCTTGGCGATACGAAATGTTGATAAAGCGAAAGAAGACAAGTTGTTTGGTATTACGTTTGGCGTCATTAGTGGAATGATGTCGCTGATTACAATTCAGGTAATCATGTGCTACCTTTCCCTTTATTCTATTCTTACTGTTTGTTTGTCAGAGCTTACTACCCCAGGCTATCAAGGCTGATTCACGCCACGAGTATGTTTTAGCCTTCTTCTTTCTTGGCGTATTCCTGGTCGCTCTATCTTCGATATTAAAAGCAGTTTAAATACACATAGCACTTGCAACTCAAAGAAACCATTAAAAAAGATCGTCTTTTGAAACATTCAGACATGCGACAGTGACTCTCATGTTCGTTAGAAACCAGGCGAATGAAAAAAAGAAGTATCCTATCTCGGAAAGGGCATGTGATAATGTGGGTTTTTGTATAACAAACCGCTAACACCATAAAAAACAGATCTCTTTTACCTGAACTAAATCCTTACAGAAGGAGCCGCTATAGCAGTTCTGGATCCTTTACCTTTTTTTATTTATTCTTGTCATTTCTGACACAAAGTTAACCAATCGATCTTTTCTTCCACTATTTATCAATCTTGTCTTCCTTTTTTTTTTCTCTTTTCTTGGATACTATCTATTTTATCAACAAACGGGTTTTCGCTTTTATCTTCTTTTCTTTCCTAACTTCCTAAATATCGATGAAATAATAATCAATGACTATATCACTTTTGGATTATTACTACTTACGACGGCACAAGCAGCAGAGAAAAGCCAAATGCAAATCTCAAGAAATAGGGGAGTATTGGCTAGCCAAGACCATCGGAAGCGGATCTTCTGGTATAAATGCATCAACAAGCTAATTCTGCATAACTGATTTAACTGTGTGATAGGCACGGTGAAGTTAGGCATCCATAAGCGCACTGGAGACCGTGTCGCTATCAAGATGATTTCTCGTCGTCGCTTGGCATCCTCTCCAATAATTTCCCGTACAGTCGAACGTGAATTGGCTATTCTACAACTTCTACATCATCCAAACTTGATTGAACTGCATCAAGTCTTTCAAGACCAGAATTATATTTATTTCGTCACTGAATACGCTGAAGGTGGGGAACTTTTCCACACGCTGGCTAGACGTGGTCGCATCCCAGAAACAGAGGCCAAGATGCTATTCGGTCAGTTGGCCAGCGCATTGGCTTGGTGCCACGCTCATCACATATGGTACGCTAAGAAGATCCGGGTGGGTAAACATGCTCATTCGTTCTATAGCCACCGGGATTTAAAACCAGAAAATATTCTACTTGATAAAGAGCGAAAACATCTCAAAATTGCCGATTTTGGTATGGCTGCAATGCAGTCGTCAGATCGATTACTGCAAACGAGCTGCGGGTATAACTTATAATTGTCTATTTCGTTTACTCATGTTTCCAATTTGTCAAGGTCGCTACATTATGCTAGTCCCGAGGTTGTCAAGGTAATCGGACATTTTGTTTGTCGTTTTAAATTGACACACCTTACTTTTTAGGGAAAACCTTATTATGGTCCTGCTGCCGATGTATGGTCGTGTGGCGTTCTTTTGTACGTGTTGCTCACGGGGAAACTTCCTTTTGACGATGAAACGGTGGGTCGATTGCTGTTCAAGGTTAAGCAAGGGAGGTATCATTGCTTCCCGCACCATTTATCTGATACTGCCAAGGACTTGATTCGAAAAATACTGGTGGTCGATCCAAATCTACGCCTTACGGCAAGTGTTAACTTTGATTGAAGCGAAAGTACTAACATCTCATTTTCATAGATGACGGATATCCTTTCGCATCCTTGGCTCGCTTCTCACAAACCTGTAGATGGTCTTTATCATGACTACAATATCCGCGGTCCGCTAATCTCTCAGCCATGTGATGTTTATGGACGGGTTTGGGAAACGCTGAAGGTTCTGTGGCGAGATTTAGATCACGATCAGATTATGGCTGCGTTAATGGACCATGGGTATGCTAGATAGAAAATTTGGAATTCTTGCGTGCTAACTTAATTATGAAGACCTAACGTACAAAAGCTGGCCTGTGAGATGTTGCACCGGCGTATACATAGACAAAATCAAACTCGACGTAAGTCAAATAATGATTGTTTGTGGTACACTAAAAGCTCATTCACAATTCAGCCACAATCAACGCTGTATACCCTATCGTGAATAACATTAACGACAGCGAGACCATTTGTCAGAACATTTACGTCGCAGAAAACTTACCCGACGATCGTTACGAGATACTCTTGGCACCGAAAAGCAGCTTCTTTGACACAGAAAAGACACTTGAAGGGTAAACGTCAGTTGTTCAAATGATACCGTTGAGTAACCTTTTTGTGAAGAAGTATTGCGGTTGATGAAAAGGATCCGCATCGTAGCACTACATCCTTGGTCAGAAGATCCCAGTGGTTCCCGTGCGAAAAAAACATTATATGTCTTACGAACCAGGAGACATGTGGAAAGACAAAGGCAGACTCATTTGTGGCCAGATCAACCCCGGTTTTTGGGATTTTACAAACAAACGTGATACCCAAACACAAGGAACCTAGACAAGGCTCGGCAATAAGTTCATGGCTTCAGTTTTTGCCGTGGAGAAAAGAATGCGAAGAGCACGCCGAATGCCCAACCTCAGTGCGATGGTTGCATAAACTTTGGCATTGGTATACACATGGCGCTTCAAAGCAATCAGACAAAGTATGCCTCTTTTTTTTATTTGCGTTTTTACTTACAAGGATGACAGGTCTTTTCTATAGGTTGCTCTGCACGAACTGAACGTGAAGCAGCCGGGAAAGTACGTCAGATTTTAAGTGAGGTAGGGTTCGTTTAACCTGTCTTTCATGTAATGATTTAACTGTGAATAAAGAACTTTCAAGGCAACCTGTATCAACGCGTGTGTTCAAACGGTGAAAGCGTTTGGACTGGACAACTCGTCACTTCATGTAAGCAGGAGCATGTATAAGACTTCTGATGTAATATATGGTGTTAGCAAATTATCATCCAATCCGATTCGTGTGCCATATGAAGGCTACTCAGATCAACCTCGTGCGGATGAACTTTCTTCTTGTTCAAGGTATAGTGATAGGTATTTAACGTAGATTGTGTTCTCATTTAGTGCCGCTGTTTAAAGGCAATCCATGCTGGATGAAATCTGCCATGTCTTGCCTACTGCATAGCCTTAACACTTACGAAATTGATGCCAACACTGTAACTATAGCTAACGGATGGAAATAAATCATTTTAGTTTCATCGTCTGAACCTCAAGGGATCCCTCATGTATGCAGTTCAATTTAGAATGGCCTGATATCACATTTATGTGTATATTGTGTGAAAGCAGTCTATACGGATTTCATAAGGCCATGGGTTGGTGCGTACAGATTGGGATCTTCTCGACCGCCTGTTACGAGAAACTTGAGGGCACGGTACGCAAACCCCACCGTCACTACTGAGCCACCAATAATGCCACAGAGCCGAACCAGGAAATGGGTAAATGACATGCGAAATTCACTGATGTGGACCGTAATTGGTTCAATATCATACTTGAAGAAAATTCCCGGCACGAAGTTAGGTGCACTGTGTTCCTGCGCCGTCTTGTGCGAGTCTGTCACCGCGTACTGATTTGTTAGCAACACGTTTTTTTTGTGATCAGTGTGCGTCGTCGGGACCTATAGCGTTACAACGTTATGCTTAGAAATCTGAATCCAGTCTATTCTCCTTTTTGTTATTACCACCGATAACATGTACTGAAATATTTCAAAATCTTCATAAACATTAGAGATCCTGAATAACTATGTCGCCACCGTTTCTTACTTGTTTCTGCTATTTCCACACTATTATCCAACGGATTGACCAGACCTGCATAGAATTGACCAAATGAGAGTTCATCTATACGATGCGTGAAGTTCAAAACTAGAAACAGGAATCATTAAAGAATAAGTCTCATCAACGCTGTGATTTCTTACGCGAATGATCAGTATGTTCATGGCTATCTAAAGTTAACTGGGTTAGACTTTTTTATACACCCCATCCTATTGATTTAACATACGGTATCCGTGACCAACGGAAGTTATGTGAAGATTTGCCGCGACCTTGCTCGCGTAAATCGAGCCATATATCCGACAAGCACCCATATCCGCTGTATCCAGTGTGTCAATACGCATTCCAGATGGCATCGTCTACCTGCTACTCGTTTATCATATTGCTTTCCACTAGCGGCCATTACAATCTCGTGGATATATGTAGGGTTGGTAACAGCACTATACGATACTCCAGGTAAATACTCCATTTGCACGGATCTTCCTTTGATATATAACCTGTATTTGGTCGCAGTTCCAATGGAGAATTCAGCCTGATTAAGATTACTGAAGTGAGGACAAGAATCTCCAACCAATGTTGAGTGACTTACAGGAATGAGTTTGAGATCCTTCGTTAAGTGGATATTTTGTCCAGACACATCGTATACATGTACACGTAATGCTGTGTAGCCCATTGAGTACCTAATTCTATCTCTCATCGTCGCCTACCTGGACATGGCATGGCTACAGTTAAGTCCATGTTAATCCGTATCTTCGTTTCAATCCTAGGATCGACCGAGAAGAGATAATTCGTCTGCACTTTACGATACCTATGTTTCATGGTTAAAGATAACATACATAACTACAAACAAGATCTTTACTCAGAGAATTCACTCATCGTCAGTATAAGCAAGAAGAACGTCAGAGCCACAGTAAGGAATCCACCCTTCTCGCTCCGTGCCTGGTTATCAGCGGCGACCTTCGGAAATGCGTCAAAGGCAGCAGCTCTTTGAGCCCATGAATGAAGTGACATTGGCTACTTGCAAGGAGTAAGTTCCTGTTCGGGAAGAGTTAAGTATCGGCATCGGAGGACGGGACTCGCTATTTGCTGCCATAATCAGTCAAACCGTGGACTGCAATTTCAGACGTACCTGTACCACGTTTGGGAGAAAGAACAGAACCTCACTTGTTGATAGTATGTTTACTATGATGTTATCACCTTATTTATAAGGACGACCAGAAATTTATAGAGCAATACCATATTTCTTTTCAGCGCTTCTATGCACTTGTAATGTGTAGATACTGTTCTATAGCCGGTATTTCATTGGCGATGGATCCAATTGTTAATACACGTAGTTTGTACCCAAAAATTAAGCGTAATATCTGCAAGACGTGTCCACTACGTGTTATGAACATACTATTACCCTCCAGCATCGCATTCCACATTTAATCATGCACAATTGAAAAAAAACAGCGGTTATATCTTTTCGGTGTATGCATTAAATAATGTCTATTGTTATGGATAGCTAATCACTCTCTCTATTGCAAGGCTTTCTTGACCGCATCACTGACCAACTTCTTGTCAGCTTTGGCGGGATCAATAGTCCAAGCTTTCATCACTTTGCCCATATCCTTCATTGACGTAGCTCCCACCTGTTCGACAAGCGTACGCACTTCTTTCTCGATCTCTTCAGCAGTCATCTGTTCGGGAAGATAGCGCTTCAGGACTTCGATTTCAGCCTCCTCCTGTGCGGCCAATTCAGGTCGTTGACCAGCTTTATACTGTGCTACCGAGTCCAGGCGTTTCTTAATCGATTTTTGCAACACAGAAACCAAAGCTGCATCTTCGCTTTGACCAGGAGTAGCATTTGGCGACTTGATATAGTACGTAAATTCGCTCAGTAAGCCTTTTACCACGTTTAAATCGGGTTGCTGTTTCGCCTTCATGAACACCTTTCGATCATCCTTGATGCGTGCTAACAGCGACTCTGCTGACATTACTCAGTAAAAGTTCACAAAGACATATATATTTATTAACCTGATACTCCGGACGTATAGGAACGGACAGAATAAATGGTCTGTCGCGAAGAACGAGATAATAACGCTGAACAACGAGTGAAGAACATTGTTTTATTTTCGTTCTCCAGGAAGGGGGTTGGTTTAAGAGTAGTGAAGTGGGAGCGAATTTTGTCGCGTGACGACTTTCGGTGTCTGCGTACGGAAAGCGATTTTTTGTAGCAGACCCACTCAGCACGCCCCGATATTAGGGAGTGCTGACGGGAAAATAAAAGAACAACAGCTTTTCCTCACAAGACATCCTTACTACTATCACTTATTTTTTCGTGATAAGTCACCAGACGCTGCGTCGCTTCAAGTCCTCTGCAGACCGTTACAATTAGCCACTCCTAGACACCAACCACCTCCCTCCACCCGCCCCCACCGCTTCAGGTGCGGGGCTGGTCCCCACGTTACCATGGAATTACCCCTTCGGGGGGAAGTAAAATGGCTTGAAAGCATTATCCATTTACTAACAAAAATTATTTTATGCTGCTCGAATAAATTTCGCGTCCCCTGGAGAGACCAAGTTCATGTAAGTTGATTAATCTTCTAAAGAAAAATTGATGTACTATGACCGCATATTCGATTCTTCTTTAGCGCAGGTTTGGCTTTTCAAAGATGCAAGATTTATTTACAGTAGCTTAAAAAAAATTCATTAGACAGTCTACTTTACCATCTTTTACCTATCGTCTTCTTAATACACGTAATACATACTGTATGCCACTCTGGATTGGATGCACTGGGATTACATAATGATAAGTGAGAAATCAAAGCATCATCGGATGTACCTGTTGTGAACGGCTTCATTCTATGCAAAAAAAAAAAAAAAAAAAAAAATTGCACCATGAAGAATCGAGTTCCACGTGGGTACATGTGTACTTCTCATCAGTGATAGATCAGCAGCACATACTTTATTTTCTCTCAGTGCAAACTTGATTTCCTCATGGATGCGGAATTTTCATAGAATAGCGTAAACTACCATCCAATAAACGGTAACCAATGTACTAGGGTCAGTTGTCACAGAGGATGCCGGGCTAAAGAGGTCATAACAATTCATGTGTTCATTGGATGGACGCAACTACGTGGAAAAAACATCAACTTATTCAAACTTCTTCATTTATTCTTTCATACTCTTCTAAACTACAATTTCTAAACTAAAACAGCAATCTTTGGAACCAAGAGCGAGTAGCTGGGGCTTTGCTTTCTTGTTTGCCTGATTTCTCATGTTCCAGATAGGACTCGAAGCTTTCAGCAAGAACATCCAAACCGTCGACGTCCATGTCAAAGTGGCCGTCCTCAACGATGTTGTCATAGCGGTTAACGTGAACAGTGCGATAACCCTGCTTTTTGGCAGCATTAAGGAGCTGTGTGTTGGACGATACCACGGCCAATTGAGTGGGTTTCAGATCGAGAATTTGTCCAGCGCGGACCAACAACGTGTCAGCGGAATCGTCACCGGAACTAGTGAAGAGTTCGGCACTGAATTGAGCATTCCAGCAGACACATGCGGCAGCAGAGAGAGAAGCCATAGAACGAATTGAGAGGGAGTGCGAGATGGAGATAGCATATTTGCCACATTGCTTGATGCGCTTGACACTGGCGGAAGAGTCGGCGAAGAGGCCAAGGTGGAACCAAGAATCGCAAAGCTTTTCGATAATATCGTCTGTGAACAGCGTGTCCAATGATTTTTCCTTCAATAGACGTAGAAGAACCACACGGTAGATATGCTTGTCGTTTGTCTGAGTGGTGCTGGCACGCTTTTCTTCGAGATATTGCGCTTGCCACAGGAGCACAAACGCTTCGAGATCAAAGTTGCGCAACGAACCTTGGATCGATGCTGGAAGGCTTCCAAACGCCTTTACAACGGATGGAACAAAGTCGTACACGGTTCCAGCCACGTCGAAAGCAAACCATTCAACTTCATCGAACGACTTGGGCACCTCAGCGGTCTTAACCCATGTGACAGTCTTTCCTTCAAATGCTGCAACAATAGCAGCTTCAGTTGCATGGTCCAGAGTTGCCTCGATTTGCTTCTTGGTACGAGACACGGCCGACGTGAAACGTTGGTCGATAACGACCGCATCATCCACGTCGATGCTGGTAATGACTTCGTAGAACTGCTCCGTTTGACTGACAACGGTTGTCTTGATGTTGTCTAGACAATCTAATGCTTGCTTGCGAGCGTTTGCAATAAGGCTTGTGATCTCAGTGCTGGTCTTGACAGTAGCAGACTTCGCACCAACAGCAATGAATCGAAGCTTGGCGTCTTGAATCAGCTTGGTACCTTCTTGCTCGGCAGACTTGACTATGATTTCCAGTTCCTGTCGAACACCTTCATCACCACGGCGGATCACAACTCTCATTTTCTCGAGGAGGATATCCAGCCATTGTGCAATTTCGAGTTTCGTTTCGTTGACAACCACAGCCATTTCTCTACGTGTGCGTTCTTGGGCCTGTTCCTTCGTTTCTTCTACGACAACTACAACATTTTCTTGCACAGTTGGTTTAACTGCAACCTCCTCGACAATCGCCTCCTCCTTCTTCGTTTCAACCGGTCCTTGGCAAATGTGGACCTCCAGAGCCGTATCGACTTGATTCTTGGCAACGAGGTAAATGTTCTCAATCTGAGTATGAACATCAATCTTGCTCTTCGCTCCTTGAATTGCGATCTGCTTGATCTGAGCAACATGAGACAAGGCAGAGTGGCGAATCCATTGCAGCGTTGCGGCGAAATTGTGCTCGGAAGAAGAATCTCCCTTGGCCATCTCAACCTGCTTGTGGTAGGAATCCACTGCAGTCGCAATGCTCAAATCCAGCTCTTTCTCAGCTTCTTCGATAACGACAGTAATTTCTTGCTTCACGTTAGCTCCCTTTCGGTCGCTTACAGCAACAATCTCCTTCGTCAACTTGTTCAGCCAATCATCCATTACGACCTTCGTTTCCTTCACAGTAGTGGTCTTAACCACTTCCACCTTCTGCTCAGTCTCAACGACGTCGACATCGACCACTTCAGCACCAACAATCTCACCGACGATTTCTTCGTGGACGATGGGTTTCGCCTTGTCGTGCTTCTTCGTACCTTCGTGGACAATAGCGGCGCCAGCAGTGTGCTTGTGGTCATGCTTGTCATCCTTCTGCTTCATGTCCTTAGTTTTTGCACGTTTGATGGTGCTACAAATACTAACCTTTTGAACCTTGACATCTTCAAGGACTTCAACCACTGTCTTCTTCTCGACTTCGGCGATGCGTTCAACTTCGACATCGACTTCAATCTTGGAGTCAATACGTTCAAGTGCAACATCGATCTGTTGCTGAGTGGCTTCAACAAGATGCTTCATCTGTTCGATTCCGCCAGTCTTGCTTGAGCTGGCCACAGCTTGGACGGCGACAGCCTGGACTTGAGTAGATTGTTGGACAATAACGGTCTTAGCCCATTCAACGGTCTTGGTCAATTCAAGGATAGCGGACTTGTCAGAGACATTGTCGGTCTTCTTGGTAACATGCTCAAGGTGACCGTTGATGGTCTTGGTAGCGTTAGCAATGATGACTTCGATATCCTTGGAAGCGTTATCACCACCCTGCTTAGCGCGAGCGGAGACATCCTCAATGAGACGAGTGAACCAGGAGCGGACGGTGGTCTGGACATGCTTGACAGCAGTGACGGTAACAACTTCGTCAACCTTCTTGACCTTGTCGTCCTTAACAACCTCGACAACTTCAGGCTTCTTCTGCGTCTCGGTCTTCTTGGTCTTTTCGTCCTTGACGGCCTCGACAACCTCGGCCTTTTTCTCGGTCTCGATCTTCTTGGCCTTTTCATCCTTGACAACTTCGACAACGTCGGCCTTCTTTTCGACATCGGTCTTCTTCTCGTGTTCAACCTCAGTCTTCTTGACATCGTCGTGCTTCTTGGTAATTTCGTGGACAATAGCGGCGCCAGCAGCAACAGCTGCGGCTCCAGCGATAACCTTGCCAGCAGTGTGCTTGTGCTCATGCTTGTCATCCTTCTGCTTCATGTCTTTAGTTTTTGCACGTTTGATGGTGCTACAAATACTAACCTTTTGAACCTTGACGTCTTCAAGGACTTCAACCACTGTCTTCTTCTCGACTTCGGCGATACGTTCAACTTCGACATCGACTTCAATCTTGGAGTCAATACGTTCAAGTGCAACATCGATCTGTTGCTGAGTGGCTTCAACAAGAGGCTTCATCTGTTCGATTCCGCCAGTCTTGCTTGAGCTGGCCACAGCTTGGACGGCGACAGCCTGGACTTGGGTGGATTGCTGGACGATCACGGTCTTAGCCCATTCAACGGTCTTGGTCAATTCCAGGATAGCGGACTTGTCAGAGACATTGTCGGTCTTCTTGGTAACATGCTCAAGGTGACCGTTGATGGTCTTGGTAGCATTAGCAATGATGACTTCGATATCCTTGGAAGCGTTATCACCACCCTGTTTGGCACGAGCGGAGACATCCTCAATGAGACGAGTGAACCAGGAGCGGACAGTGGTCTGGACATGCTTGACGGCGGTAACCGTGACGACTTCGTCAGCCTTCTTGACCTTGTCGTCCTTAACAACCTCGACAACTTCAGCCTTCTTCTCTGTCTCGGTCTTCTTGGCCTTTTCATCCTTGACGGCCTCGACAACTTCAGCCTTCTTCTCCGTCTCGGTCTTCTTGGCCTTTTCATCCTTGACAACTTCGACAACATCGGCATTCTTTTCGACATCTGTCTTCTTCTCGACTTCGGCGATACGTTCAACTTCGACATCGACTTCAATCTTGGAGTCAATACGTTCAAGTGCAACATCGATCTGTTGCTGAGTGGCTTCAACAAGAGGCTTCATCTGTTCGATTCCGCCAGTCTTGCTTGAGCTGGCCACAGCTTGGACGGCGACAGCCTGGACTTGAGTAGATTGTTGGACAATAACGGTCTTAGCCCATTCAACGGTCTTGGTCAATTCCAGGATAGCGGACTTGTCAGAGACATTGTCGGTCTTCTTGGTAACATGCTCAAGGTGACCGTTGATGGTCTTGGTAGCATTAGCAATGATGACTTCGATATCCTTGGAAGCGTTATCACCACCCTGTTTGGCACGAGCGGAGACATCCTCAATGAGACGAGTGAACCAGGAGCGGACAGTGGTCTGGACATGCTTGACGGCGGTAACCGTGACAACTTCGTCAGCCTTCTTGACCTTGTCGTCCTTAACAACCTCGACAACTTCAGCCTTCTTCTCTGTCTCGGTCTTCTTGGCCTTTTCATCCTTGACGGCCTCGACAACTTCAGCCTTCTTCTCCGTCTCGGTCTTCTTGGTCTTTTCATCCTTGACAACTTCGACAACGTCGGCCTTCTTTTCGACATCGGTCTTCTTCTCGTGTTCAACCTCAGTCTTCTTGACATCGTCATGCGTCTTGGTGACTTCGTGAACAATAGCGGCGCCAGCAGCAACAGCTGCGGCTCCAGCGATAACCTTGCCAGCAGTGTGCTTGTGCTCATGCTTGTCATCCTTCTGCTTCATGTCCTTAGTTTTTGCACGTTTGATGGTGCTACAAATACTAACCTTTTGAACCTTGACATCTCCAAGGACTTCAACCACTGTCTTCTTCTCGACTTCGGCGATACGTTCAACTTCAACATCGACTTCAATCTTGGAGTCAATACGTTCAAGTGCAACATCGATCTGTTGCTGAGTGGCTTCAACAAGAGGCTTCATCTGTTCGATTCCGCCAGTCTTGCTTGAGCTGGCCACAGCTTGGACGGCGACAGCCTGGACTTGAGTAGATTGTTGGACAATAACGGTCTTAGCCCATTCAACGGTCTTGGTCAATTCAAGGATAGCGGACTTGTCAGAGACATTGTCGGTCTTCTTGGTAACATGCTCAAGGTGACCGTTGATGGTCTTGGTAGCATTAGCAATGATGACTTCGATATCCTTGGAGGCGTTATCACCACCCTGCTTAGCGCGAGCGGAGACATCCTCAATGAGACGAGTGAACCAGGAGCGGACGGTGGTCTGGACATGCTTGACAGCAGTGACGGTAACAACTTCGTCAGCCTTCTTGATCTTGTCGTCCTTAACAACCTCGACAACTTCAGCCTTCTTCTCTGTCTCGGTCTTCTTGGCCTTTTCATCCTTGACGGCCTCGACAACTTCAGCCTTCTTCTCCGTCTCGGTCTTCTTGGCCTTTTCATCCTTGACAACTTCGACAACGTCGGCCTTCTTTTCGATATCGGTCTTCTTCTCGTGTTCAACCTCAGCCTTCTTGACATCGTCGTGCTTCTTGGTGACTTCGTGAACAATAGCGGCGCCAGCAGCAACAGCTGCGGCTCCAGCGATAACCTTGCCAGCAGTGTGCTTGTGCTCATGCTTATCGTCCTTCTGCTTCATGTCCTTAGTTTTTGCACGTTTGATGGTGCTACAAATACTAACCTTTTGAACCTTGACATCCTCAAGGACTTCAACCACTGTCTTCTTCTCGACTTCGGCGATACGTTCAACTTCAACATCGACTTCAATCTTGGAGTCAATACGTTCAAGTGCAACATCGATCTGTTGCTGAGTGGCTTCAACAAGAGGCTTCATCTGTTCGATTCCGCCAGTCTTGCTTGAGCTGACCACAGCTTGGACGGCGACAGCCTGGACTTGGGTGGATTGCTGGACGATCACGGTCTTAGCCCATTCAACGGTCTTGGTCAATTCAAGGATAGCGGACTTGTCAGAGACATTGTCGGTCTTCTTGGTAACATGCTCAAGGTGACCATTGATGGTCTTGGTAGCGTTAGCAATGATGACTTCGATATCCTTGGAAGCGTTATCACCACCCTGCTTAGCGCGAGCGGAGACATCCTCAATGAGACGAGTGAACCAGGAGCGGACGGTGGTCTGGACATGCTTGACGGCGGTAACCGTGACGACTTCGTCAGCCTTCTTGACCTTGTCGTCCTTAACAACCTCGACAACTTCAGCCTTCTTCTCTGTCTCGGTCTTCTTGGCCTTTTCGTCCTTGACGGCCTCGACAACTTCAGCCTTCTTCTCCGTCTCGGTCTTCTCGGTCTTTTCATCCTTGACAACTTCGACAACGTCGGCCTTCTTTTCGACATCGGTCTTCTTCTCGTGTTCAACCTCAGTCTTCTTGACATCGTCATGCTTCTTGGTAACTTCGTGGACAATAGCAGCGCCAGCGGCAACAGCTGCGGCTCCAGCCATGATCTTTCCGGCCGTGTGCGTGCTATCATCTTTCTGTGTGTGATGTTCAGGGATTACATCCACATGAGCTGTGGTATGCTTTCCGGTGATCACCTGTAGTTTCTCGTCGACAGTATCTTCCGACTTGGTAAGAGCAGAGCCAATCTGCGCCGTGGTTGTCTCAGTGATGGCCTGAAGCTTGGCGGAGACGTCAGAACCAGCGGTGTTGGTAGCACCAATGCGGGCGATCTCTTCGACTTCGGTAACTTGGGTTAAGATATTGTTTTGAAGCTGCACGAGAGTGAACTCGATGTTCTTGTGTGCTTCCTGAAGAATCAATGTGTCCGTCTCTGATCTTCCATGGACGGAAAATCTGGTGTCCATGGTTTTCTTGGAATCCGTAATTATCACGCTAAGTTCTTCACGAGCATTCTTGATAATGAATTCAACATCGGTTGATACATTGTCGCCAGCCTGTGCAAGGCGTTGGCTGATGCGTCCAGTGAGTCTGGCAAACCATCCTGAGACAGTGTTTTTGGTGTCCTCAACGAAAACGGCGATTTGTGCTTTAGTGACATCGGCGGTATCGTGCGTCGAGCTATCCGTTGTGGCGGCGGCGATGGTACCGGTGATTTCCACAGTGTGCTTGCAGTCTTCAATTGCCGTACTAACTTGCTGCTGTCCGGCAACGGAAATTTCTTCCAGCTTATTTTCGATTTCTGCAGTTGGCTTGGTTGCAAGCTCAAGACCCAATCGCTTGATGTGTGTTGTTTGAGTCCAAACACTGGAGCGGATCCATGAGAGAGTTTTGTACAACTTCTGCTGGGACTCCTGCGATTTAGCGACTGTTGTTCGTTTGGTCTTTTCCAGCGTGATCGCAAGCTGAACTTGGGCGTCGGCCACAATAGTGTTGATATCCTGAGTGGCGTTATCACCACCCTGTTTGGCACGTTTGCTGATGTCGGTGATGAGGCGGCTATACCACTGGGCGACTGTTGTTTGCACATCTTCAAGTACGACGGTGGATGTAACGGTAGCTGTCGTGACTTTGGAAGGCTTGGCGGTTTCAACCACGACCTCAGAGTCACGGGTTACGTCGACTTTGATCTGGATCTCGGACACATCCTTCACGACCTTGTTCTTGCACTCGTGAAGTTCGGCGATAACAACTTCCTCGAGGTCCTGTGCCACCTGGGTCCGCTTGTTCTGGTCGGCAAAGTTTTGCTCCTCGCGAACTGTCTGGATTTTCTCGTTCACAATGGCTTGGGTGCGTTCGATGACTGCAACAACCTTTTGTTCGATGTCGGCACTCTTATTTTCAAGACCAGCAGAGATCTTC
This sequence comes from Saksenaea vasiformis B4078, assembly GCA_000697055.1. Taxonomy (NCBI): domain Eukaryota; kingdom Fungi; phylum Mucoromycota; class Mucoromycetes; order Mucorales; family Saksenaeaceae; genus Saksenaea; species Saksenaea vasiformis. The sequence goes on along the minus strand of JNDT01001995.1, from coordinate 35,470 downwards.
GAGGCAGAAGACTTCACTTGGAGAAGCTCCGTGTCAAGTCCCTTGCGAGCAACGAGAATGAGTTGAGAGATTTCCTCCTCAGTGGCACCATTCTTTGATGCGGTGGCAACCTGTTCGCAGAGATCGATGAACCAGAAGCGAACAATTAGGCGAATGTTGTCAACAGTGACGAGGATTCTCTCAGCATTGTTGAGAACAACGGTTTGCTTCTTGTCGGTTACGCCGGTCTCAGACTTCTTAGTTTCTTCAACGATGACTTCTTCGAGCTGGTTCTCCACTTGGCCAGAAAGTGTGTCCAAAGTAGATTCGATACCAACCTCAGCAATAGACACTCTCTCGTCAGCCTTGATGGTCTTTAGCTTACTCAGGTACGTATCGAAGAACTGGACATTAAGAAGTTCCTTGATCTTTACAATTGAAAGGTACCAAGATTCCGTGTGAGTAGACTCAATGCCATAAGCTCTGAAGTGCTGATCGAGGCGCTGATGAAGAATTTGACGCGATTCTTCGATAGTGGCGACAAGTTCTTTTTGAGTCTTGCAACGTTGGATGCGTTGGATCAGCATAATACGCCACATGCGGATAATGGTCTTTGACTCATCGACAATGGTGACCGACTTCGACACGACCTTGACACTGCTAGACGACTTGGTCTGGCTCTTATCCGATCCTTCTACCTTCTGGACCTTCTTTTCATTGGCATGGTGAATGGTATCCGTCACCTTGGAAATGGCACCCACTGCGACGGCGGTTGTGGCGCCGGCTGCGGCAATGACGCCTACTTCCTTGGCAATTTCCTTGACAGTATCGCTGTGATGCTTATGGACAACCTCCTCAATCTTAGTGTCTTCCGTCTTCTCCAACTGGACACCTTGTTCAATAGCTTGAGTGACGCTCTGTACTACAGTGCTGGATGATGTCTTCTTTCCGAACACTGGAACAGAGAGCTTCCAGCTGATAACCTGCACACTGTTGCTCGTCAACACGACTTCAGAGTCCTCTTTCAGAGTATCCTTGTAACCGAGGGAGAAGTCATCGTGACTTTCCAGAAGAATGTGGCCGTCGACAGTCAACTCCCATTTCTGAGAGCTGATACCAGCTTCAGTAGACTGAATGAGATAGGAGTGTTGACCAATGCTTCCTGTAAACATCATATATGTTAGCTATTGTTCAAGGAAGAGGTATAGTTTTCGTCTTTTCTTACCATTCACGTCGATCACGAGCTTGCTTCCATAGTTAATCAGCAAACCATCGCAGAAAGTCCATAGCTGGCTCTTGAAGTTGGTGAAGCTGATTTTCTTGATTACCAATCGAGCTCCAGAGGTGGTAGAGTCATTTTGCACGGCCAAAACGAGATCTTCCTTCTGATTGCCAGAGACCTTAAGGAAAAACCAAGAGGACTTGGGGAACAATGCACGGCGAGCCTTTTGAACGGTCGACACAGTCGTTGTGCGCTGCTTGCGTACCCATTCCGCAATGGTGGTAACAGTAGAGCGAGCGTCGGCCTGAAACTGTTCATCAGAAAAGACAGGTACATGAAGCTGCAGACTTTGGTCTTGTTTGGTAGTCTGGTCCGTAGAAGCTTCCAAAAGATAGTTTCCAGCGGTATGGCGAATGATGCGGAGGTAGTAGATAGTAGTCTTGGTGCGGACGGTGATCATACCATTGGCGGTGATGCTGAACGTTTGGTCCGCGAATTCTTGCGAGTCGGAAAGGGTCCAGCGAGTAGCTGTTGTAAAAAATAAAACAGCATTAGTCTCTTACACAACAACCGCCTAAGTTTTTATATTCTTACATTGGCTGAGAACAAGTCGAAGTTTGTACTTGTAGTTGATTAAATAGCCATCAACATAGATCCACAGGAATCGCTTGTAGTCCTCTGACTCTTTAAGCTCATATACACCGACATCGCTCGTATCCTGACCGGTAGCGAGGAAGTGGTTTTCTGCGCCATAACGAATGAAGAACCACTTTTCAGCAGATGGCCACTGATTGTCAGCAGTGATCTTATGGTGGAATGCCTCCTTCAACCATTTGAGGGCGAACACGGCAGAAACTGAGGTGGTCACAGTACCAACTTTACCAGCTTCAACAATACGAGCGCCAGTTTCCTTCTGAGCGACAGGAATGAGACCAGGGACTAAAATCTCCCAGCGTTGTTCAGGACGAGCATCCTTCTTGTTGACGTGAACCTTTTCTTCTTGCACAAACACATCAATGGAATTGTATTTGTCCGAACGACGAAGCTCCTTGACCGAAAGGACTAGCGAACGTTTGGCAGAAAGATAGATGACACCTTCAGGAGAGAATTCCCACTGTTGGTCATAAGCCTGTTCTCCAGAGGGACGTTGGGTAGACAGATGCACACGCTCTCCAGAGATAATGTCGTCTTCGGCAGCGTCCAGTACTAGAGTTTGTCCCTTCAGGTTCACCAGGAAACCGTCGCGGAATGACCACAGCTGGCTAGCGAAGTCGGTAGTCTTGATGCGTGTCAGAATGACGGGAGTGCCATTGGCAGCATCGCCGGCAACATCCAAAACAAAGCCATGAAGGTGACTCTTGATCAGGAAATAACCGTTGGGGAAAGAGTGTGGATGAGTCTTGTAACGAACCACCTTCTCGAAACCAGTGGGAACATAGCCATCGGCGAGTTGGAACGAGTCTTTGCGGCCGATGCGCAAAGATTTGGTCGAGCTCGACTTCTTCAGAGTAGCGCCATGCTTCGAGCTTGTAGAAGACTGCGCACTTGAGGTAGACGCAGTGCTATCGCTTCTCTTCAACTCGACGGTCTTCTCGGTAGCTTTCTCGACGGCCTTTTCTGTAGCGACAGAGGCGGTTTCCTCGACTGTATCACCAAGTTCTTCAACCAATTCATCATCCTCATCCTCTGACTCTTCTTCCTCGGAAGAGGAATCTTCGTCACCGGATTCGTCTTGCTGCTCTACAAATAAAGTCTCTTCCTCGCAACCTTCAATTTCAGCACCTAACTCTTCAGCTTCGGCGACGGTTGTAACCGCACGCTTGCTGAAGACTGGCTTGAAGAAGCTCCAGCGCAACCATTGCTCTGATTGCAAAGTGATCTCCTCCCGGCCATTTTCATTAGTCTTTCTAACACGCAACTCACGTAATCCTACCTGAGCTCCCTCTGTGGAAGCTCTCTGTTCGTTAGAAATACCAATTACCATACGCTCATTCGATCTTAGGTGAACTTCGCCCTTGGTGCTCAAAGCCCAGTACTGTGTTTCGGATACCGAGCGTTCTCGGACAAAGAGCTGCGTCTTCAAACCATCCTCCACCAGGACATCCTTGACAATGTCCGCATCCAAAGCCAATCCGGTTTGCGCGTTAATAAGATGGCCGTCCTCAAAAGTCCAGAACTGCCACTTATACTGCTTGAAGTTCAAAGCACGGAGAGTAACTTCATACTCATTGTGACCAGAGCTGCTAACTCTCGGCTTTTGCTCAACAGTGAGCGCAAGCTGTTCTTTGCCACCGGTGCAACGAATAAAGAAACCGTCTGTAGGGAAGACAGCCCATCGCCGGACAATTGTACGCTTGGTGACGCGCTCGTAACGTTCGCCAGACGAAACCTGGACGCTTGCATCGCCAATGCTATCCACAAAAAGATCGCTATCGTTACGCTGGACAGCTGAGACCATGGAACGTTGTTGGTTGCGTTTTCCGAAGACAGGAGAAGCAAAGCTCCATTGCTGATAGGTGTTGCTGAGCTGACCACGGGCAGCGACTTGCAATTCAGCACCTTCCTTTGCCTTGTTACCCTTTGGAGAAAGAACCAGACCAGGTCGTGCTTGAGGGTGAATGTGGCCGTCCACCGAAAGGCCCCATTGCTGATTCTTTCGGCTTCTGCGCAAGAACTTCTCGTGGTACTGGATGACATCACATCCGGGCATGAGCTTGCCACCAGCCACGTCAATCACATAGTCAGATTCCATGTTAGCAAGGCAGCCATCGTCGCGGTGCTGCCATAATTGGCGTCGGAAGATCTTGAAATCCAGTTTAGCCAACACCAGGTTCGCACCTTCCTTTGTGCTGGATACAGTAACGATCAACGAGCTGTCATCCTTGGAACGGATAAAGAACCAGCTCTCGGGGAAAACACCATAGCGATGCGTCACAAGCTTACGGTTGGCAGTGCTCTTATGAGTGGAGAAGACTGTCAAGACAATTCTTTGGAAACCGATGATGACAGATAGCTCCTTCTTCTCTTTTTCAGTGTAGCGGCGTTCATACTTGCCGTAAAGGAATCTCCAAGAATAGTGAGTGGAAACTTGCTTAATATCGGCCAACTGAACAATCCAGCTCTCTCCCTTTTGGATAAGGTGCAAGCCAAGACCAGTAGAAGTTTCGGACACAATAGAACCATCAGTTTGGACAGACCAGAGTTGACGATCGTCGGCGTGCTTGCTATCTGTAGTGAGTTCGCCTCTCAGGATCAACTTGCTACCGTGTGCCAGAGAATCTATAGGAAACAATCGTGGTAAGCCAGGTGTACTGGATTACGAGTTATACCGTAGGGACGTATACTAACCGGAAGCATGCAAGACAAGTCCAGTTGAGCAATGCACGAGATAGCCGTTTCGGAAGGCCCACTTGAAGATGTCGATCTGTTCCAAGTTGATCTTTCGGACCACGATAGCAGAATATGCTTCACACTTTTCGGGAACAAGGGCATAGCCATCTTGGCCACCAATGAAGAAAGCATCTTCTGGCCAGGAAGCCGCACGTGGCACAGCCTTTTGAATGGTTTGTTGTCCAGACTTGCGCCATTCATTGATAATGGCATTAGACCAATACAGAAGGGTCTGGGCACCTTCCTTGTAGCCAAATGATGGCGTCAAAAGTCCCCAACGGTGATGTTCCTTAACCGATTGGTGGTCAGCAAGAACCAATTTATGCTGGCCATCGGATCCAGTCTCAGCAATAAGGTTAAGTGAAGGCTCGAAGGCATGAACAAAGTAGCCATCAACAGAGAAGTACCAATGTTGGCTTGTGGGACGCTCCTGTTGCTTACCCTGAACAAGGCCTGAACCAGATGAGATAGCTATAAAAATGGTAATGAACAGCTCAGTTCTGCGGCTTTATGTTCGCTTTGTTCCGAAAAACTTACCGCTGACATCCAGAGCTAACTGAGTTTCGTAGTTGATGATAACGCCCCGGTAGTAGGTCCACAACTGAGTGTGCCAGTTTTCACGGCTGAGTTGGGCCAAGTGAATTGATTCCTTCTCCTTGTCGGCTGTCAAGACCAGAGGATTTTCCTTGGTTGAACCAGCGGTAAAGGATCGAATGAAGAACCAACCCGCGGGATAGTGTGCATATTGGTAGCTGACGGTTTTCTTGACAGTCGTGCGCGAAGTGACTTCACGTGTAGCTATAGGCAGCAATGGCCGACATTAGTACATCAGGTTTACGCAATGAGGGTGATGACTTACCAGGCTTTTTCTTGAATACTGGTAGGACAAAGTTCCAGCGCTGGGCCTTGTATTCAGAGGACTTCTTCTCCGACAAGTACACACGGGACTTGACTTGCTGGTTATCATCGACAGCAAGAACAAGCGCTTTGTGGTTTTTCACGTGGATAAAGCCTTCAACGGTGAGAGCCCATTGTTGATTGACGTTATCCTTCTTTTTCTTCTTGTATTGACAGACACCGGAACCTGCAGCAATGGAGCCTAAAAAAAATTTCAGACATCCAGCAGTCTAGAACACTCCCCAAAACTGACCACCAGTGACATCGAGCACCATCTCAGATGCCTTATTAATAAGGTAACCTTCCTGATATTTCCATAATTGACGGGAATAGTTGGCGGTGTCTAGTTTGACGGCTACAGCCTCTGCAGCCAAGGCACCGGATTCCAGCACTGTGAGAACGAGACCGTGAGCCTGACTCTTGACAAAGAACCAGCCTTCGGGGAAGACGCCGTGCTGCTCAACTGTGGTGGTGGATTCAGTAGTACGTTTCTTGAAAATTGGCAGAACGACGCTGAATCGTTGGTGGTTGTTGCTTTTTGTCTTCTTTTGCAAATGGAGGTGAGCACCTTCACGGTTCATTCCGAACCAGCTATCTTTAAAGCCAAGGACCCACGAGGGATCGCTCTTGAGGCAGATTTCGTTTTCAGCAGACAGAGTCCATGCGTTGTACTTGCTTGACTTGTCTGTGGGAGAGGTTTGGCAGACATACGCATCATCCTTCAGGGAATTTCCTTCTACGGAGAGAATGAAGCCAGAGTGCTTATTCACGATTCGGCTTGTAGCGGAGTCAAACGTCCACAATTGGCTGTCATATGCAGTCTTGCGCAGCGAATCAATTGTCATACGGCTACCGGGCTTGGAAACAGCGCCGGCTTCAACACCAACGTAAAATCCATTCTCCTGTGATTTGAGGAAGAAAGCAGTTTCAGGGAAAGTACCAGCTGGGATTCGACCATCGTCTTGATCCAAGCTAGAAGTAGTAGACGTCGAGGAACGGATAGAGCGAGCATCTAAATGAAAAGAAATTTGAGCTGCATGAGCTTTTTTCCCTCCATTCCGTACCATCTTCCTTAATTTGGGAGACATCTTTGGATACAGGGGGTCTTCCGCTAGCAGAGCTTCCAACAGAGCTTGTGCTGGTGCTTCTTTTGAGACTGGTAGCCGAGGCTGTAGCGGAAGGTGTGACGGATTTGATAATGGGTAACACAAAGTCCCATCTCTGTTCTTTGCGATCAAGGTGGCGCTTATCGACTAGTTGAAGGTGAACATGAAGACCTTCACGTCTTGAGAAGAAGGATTCCTTAATTCCAAGGACCAAATTTGACTTTTGCTTGAGATAAATATGGCCATCTGAAGAAAGACCGAATTCCTGGAGATTGTTGCTGTTGGCAACGGCTTGTTGCACAATGTCTGTTCCCGCCTTTGCATTTCCTATGTTTAAAAAAGTGCCATGAATGCCCTGTCCAAACAACGGATTTTATCGGAGTTGCCATGTCCAATGATATGTCTGTGCTTCCCCGTAACTGAAAGAATTCCCCCCAAACGCTCGGATTGCTCCCGTTCATAGTAGCACACATATGACAAAACTCCACTCCTGTCAGAAACCCAACATACCTTTGGCGACATCCATTACTAGGCCGGTTTTTTTATTATACAAGCGACCGTCCTCATCATGTCGCCAGAGCTGGGGATCGAAATCTTTTGTTCGAAGATTTGATAGGACAACAGCGGCCCCAGGAACATCTGCGGCGTTTTCGACCATCAGGACGTAGCCGTTGCTCATGTTCTTTATGAAGAACCATCCATCAGGAAACTTTTCACTTGTTGTAAACATTGTTTTTTTGTCGCTGCCTTGTGATAAGTGTCGTATACGTATAGGCGCGTTATTTTAAAGAGGCTAAAAGAAAAAAAAGCAAGAGATGGAGAAACTGCTTTTACTTTTTTACACACTTCTTGGTGAAGAAGAAAGCAAAAAGGAGCAAAGAGAAAGAGAAGAAAGAACGCGACAAATGAGATCTGAAATTATCAGTTGTGGTTGGGCGTGTGAGCCGAAACTAGAGGGTACTTTTAGTTCAGACACAGCATAAAGAAGATGGCGATATAAAAAGTAGACTTAATTCTATTTCGAACTTGTAATACATGAACATTTTGCCTGTGCTACGGTGCTTCACCATTTTCCACTTGGTTGTCAGTCTTTTTTTACTGTCTTAATGCCGTGACCGAGAAGGTAGCACATGAATTCATCCAAATTGTGACACGAACCAACGCCAAAACTAGTTCCATAACGACAGCTTCTACCTAGTGGCAAACCCTTTTTGCGTGAAATTTTTATCTCTTTCCCGAATGGTCCGGAAGTGAAGCCCTCGGAACTTTGTCCTTCTATAGGCCTTTTATCCGTTCTTTGCTATGTAGGTTTCTATGTAGACGATCTGGTCCATAGTCTTACGAGTAGCACCGAGCCATATTTTTGGCAGGAGCCAGAAATTTTACATGCCCGTCGTACTGAAGGTTCCTTTTTCTCTTCTTTTGCCGTTTCTATTTTGTCAACACAACCGATCGGATCACTTTTTCCATGAAAAAACGGACATAGGTTATATTTATCATGAATAGTACCTGAGCATGTGAGAATATGCTTAACAGTGACATCCTATCCGGGTATTTTCTAGAATAAACTCAAGGGATGCATAACGGACGACCCTCATGTCGGTGATTTTCTTGCTGCAGGACGGATGTCTTTTTGAAGCACTGGTGCTACACCAAGCCTTGATTTGGACTTGCCGTCCTTTTTGGTCTAGACCTGTTTTCAGTGAATTTTCCTGATGATGATAATATTACTTAAGGTTGCAGCATCAAGTAAAGACAAAATCGAAGGGCTTATCATATCTAGAATTTCCTGTTTAACCGTTTTTTCATAGCAACATAGAAGAAGCATTGTTTATTCTTAGTCATCCCGGAACAGCTTCCGAGAAAAAAAAAATTCCCCAGCGCTTATCCGTTACAAAAAAAAAAAAAAAGAAAAAGCTTTGACATGGAATTTCCGTCATCGCGCGAAACGTACCCGGGACTTCTCACAGCTTGAGTTGAAAATATACAGTGGCGATCGGCCAAGGTCGGCTGTGTAAAATGTAAGTTTGATTAGAAGCAACATTTGCGCCCCTGATTAGATGGTACATTCGTTATTTGACGTCGAATTTGCCTAATATGAGTATCGGATGACTACATGGGTAACTGAAGGAGAATTTCCCGTGCTAGAAAATATGTTTCGAATCCAAACCTTATCCTAGATGAGAGTCCTGATGACAGCCCGTACCACGAACTTTGAATACTGCTATGAAATGAGCCGATCTTAAAAACAATTTTGTTACCTGATGTAGTGAAAAGAATCCTTGGGAAAGAAGTAATAATCCCTTCAAAAACCTTTTTTTTGTTTTTGTTTTTTTTTTTTTTTGCGCGTGATATTCCAATAGAAACCCCTTCGAACAGTACTATTGTTTGAATGTAACAATAGTCCTTGTACCACTATCAGGAGGCGCAGTCGTCACAACTACCGTACAAGGATCATAGAAAAAAAGACAATGTCGCAACAGCCCTTTCCGGTTTACAATACTTACTAACAGCTGATATGGGTGGAACCAAAGTATGGCCTACATAAAGCGCTCTATTTCTGCGATAAATTCACAGGCAGTTCAATCTGTCACGCCTCATCTGTGTTAATTGATGGCGATGCAGTGTAACAGTGCTGCAGCGGATAAGGCAGTTCCTTGACGAGCAGTACAGGTGAAACTATTCACATATGGATGTTTTAGGAAAATGACCAATAGGTATTTAAAAGAAAATTAGGACAAGCGAGTTTATAGGGCATTCCAGTAATGCGAACCAATACCTTTACCGATTGACGGACATAACTGGCTTGTCGAATCATGCTCTTGGGAAAGACTTGCGCTTAATTTTCCGCTAATTTGTCGCGTCAGGCTCCTTTTTTAGATACTTAGTGGGTATTGCACCTTGACTTCGGCTAAAGAACCAAGAACCATGATACACGCGGCACGATCGGTACTATCGATACGGCAACCCTTTCTACACGTAGTCTTTAACTTAAACTAGGAAGTTTCGCTACTTTTAAGTGCATGGAAGGCGTAACTAGAACACGCCAGCTCTCTGATGTAACAGGAGCAATTGTGCAGTCAAAAACTAGTTGGAGAGCAATTAGCGCAATGCTATGCATATGGATACATGATTAAGTTTTGTTTCTCGGAAAGTACGATAATCATAAAATCGATCACCGTGCATTGACCACATGGGGTTCATCCCTTTCGAGACATCCAAATACAAATACCGATGAATCATGTGCCTTATTGTTTTCTTATTCAAAAAGCCATCTACTGCTCCCAATACTCAAAGTGCCTTCCTGAGCCAAACTATGGGCCTAGAGGCTGGGAACCTGCTGGCTCGCTATTACAAGAAAATTATGGATTTTGGATAAACATTTGCGTCAGTTAAATATCCCCATACGTTCTCGTGGAATAATTTCACGTTGGGAAGTGACGACCTTCTATGCAGGGAAGTAATCCATTTTACTTTAATTCAAGGGACATTTTGCGTCTGGACGAGGTTTTCTTGGTATCCCATTGGAAGGAGTAAAGATGTCTCAAGGTAAGAACAGGTTTCATCCAGAATGATCCGTATTTAAAGGAACGCGTGAATTCCTTCTTTTTTCCCTTTGGCTCTGTTGATCCTTAACATCCCCGGTAAGAATGTCAATATTTATACATACACAATTATTCATGTCTTTTTGTCTGCCGTTTAGGCTGCATGACCTTGCCTCGAACTGTCTCGGCTGTGTTGGTGCTTTTTGCCCTTCACTCAAGTAAGTAAATGTTGTCGCACACTCAGGATCGCTCGTCTTTCGGAATAGAACGCCAGATGTTGTATCGCTTCAAGTCCTCTGCACGACGCCGTCAAATCCGAAGGTGGCCGCTCCATGGAAGCCATCGTTCAACAACAACCTCCCCCAACGAGCCAGATGCGGTGGCCAGATGCCACGAAAGCGTGACAATACCCTTTGGGGGTAAGTAAAATGACATTCAAATATTATTCCATTTACTAACCAGGAATTATTTTTTGATGCTGCTTGAATAAATTTTCTGTCCGTTGGAGGGTCCAAGTTCACGTAAGTTAGTTGATACTCTGAAGAAAAACTGATGAAGTAATAGCGCATGTTCGATTCCTCCTTAGCGCAAATTGGACCCTTGATGGGCACAAAATTTATTTAAAGTAGTGCGAAGAGTAATCCAAGAAACAATATGAAAGTGCTGAGTCATCTGATCATTTCCAACGTTTCGAAAAAGGATACCTTTTGATTTGTGGATCTGCAGTAGACAACAAAACATGGGTATTTTTGTTTTGACAGATAAACTATGCCTACTAAAAGTATCCGCTGAAATTGATTGCCTGAAGGATCCTGGCAAGCTTAGCTGCAAAAACTCACCGAGTTGCCTCACAATGTAAGGGCGATTGCGGATACAGAAATATCTAATGGGTAGATTGCTACAGTGGATATCTCGATATAAGACCACTCTTGGTAGACAGAAAAGCATTTACTTTATCGAGAATATTGTTCAAGTAAAATTTGTAATATAGCGTCCACCAAATGTGTTCCCCTTAAAGAATATTCTTATATCGAGATTATTCTTATATGATGTATCCTTATAACGAGTATCTACTGTATTACGAAAACACTATTCATAGCTTGCCACTCTTGTGGCCCTTGTTCATTATGATGTAGAATAACAACTAAGTTCCAGAAAGAAAAAGGATACCAAAACGCTTCTGAGGATGCTTTGCATTAAAAATAACTCTGCAAGTTATTTGCTCCAAGATGTAGGAGATGTGGCTAATAGCATAGAAGCGGCCGTTTTCATGCTTTAAAGATCAGAGATCAAAACAAGAGATCAAAAGCCGTGAGTTTCCTGTGTATAGCCAAACCTGGTTTGATAAAGCAGATCAGAAGGAAAAGAAGAAAGTCGCATGCATCCCTCGAGAGTACTGCTACTTTACATGTTCCGATTGGTGCATTAGGCAGACCCGTTACAACGAATCAGCGCAAGACACCTTTGATTTGACGTAAAAGCATCTGCTTCTCTGCACAAATGCCTCTTGCTCCTTAGTGCAAGATTTACACGGCACTAGCGGACATATTACCTCGAATAGATTGACGTCTTTCTGTTATCGATACGCTGACGACCGAACCAAAAAGAGAAAGCGACTTCCTAATTTAGTTGTAAGCACCATTGTACGCCACGGTATTTACTCACTTCGACCAGCTATTTGGTGAATCGTTAAATTAGCATAACTTGTCGCTTGTAACCAGTTATGGCAAAAAGTACGACGATGACAAGAAATAATGGGAATGATATCACGGATAATGAGACCTGATCTGAGGTAGCCATCTTATGTATGACGTTTTTTAATCATTTATCTTGTCATTACAGTAGCAGCACATATCCAGTTGATACTATAGGGTATATTTAAGCACAAGCTACCGCAGTACAGAAAGTGTGTGAAGGATTGCAGCGCATAGACTCCAGGTAGAGCAAGCGATCAGAACGTTCTGATCTGTGTGAACCAGTGACATTTTAGTGCATTTTTGTGTGACACGATCTGAGCGCACGAAATATCACATGACTGACGCACTCCTGGTCTTAGCTCGGTGCACAGACATTTGGGTAGTCTTAAACATGAAACAGGTTAGTCCAAGTAGAGGATCGATGTTTATTGTCTCGCTTTAGTAACTCTAATACCAGAATCGATGAATTTTTTTTCTTTCGTTAATATTTTTTGCCAGCATCTTAATGATTGAGCTTCTGCCATATTTTCTTTGGATAGGCTTAGTAATTAGGACCATGTAAAAGTTTATATTGCTTACATTAAGCCATACAACAAGACAAAACTTGCTTTTTTCTTTACAGGTGCAACACTGACAAACATAGCCAACTCCGTTCATCGGCCTGCATATGTCATAACGTATTCTAAATAGTGGTTATTCGAGCACTAAGCAATATTTTCTTTGTTCGCAGCAACCGTTGTTTATATGTTGTGATTAGCGCATAAAAAGGCGCAAGGTCGCTGGCTAGTAGTTTAATGGGTAACTCACGGAATGCAGGTAACGAGTCCTTTACATGCCGTAGAAGCTGGGTAGTGATTGTGACAATATTCGCTTGCATGTTGCGCGTAAATTATACTTGCAGCCATGACGACTCAGAGCAGATATCATACATCCTGAGCTATAGACAAGAAAGCACGGATAATCCCGTATATGTGACGAATTGGCATTCTTACCATGGATGTCTTGTGAGAAAAAGAGATCCAGAACAGGAAAGACTAGTATTTTCCTTATATACCCATTGTATCTCGTTATTTGGACGCTTTCTTGCGTGAGATAAAAGGATCTATCTCAGATATGAGAGCAGCATGGGAAAATACAGCACATAAATGTTAATGTTACATCGAGCTGCAAAATGCTACATTCCGGAGCGAAGTTTACTTGAGTTGACACAAGATGATTTGAAACTGACACAGGATTGCGTAAAATAGTCCCTAGTATTTTTAATACACCTTCAGTCGATTTGTACAATCGGCGAAAGGTCATTCCTCAAATGCATTGACTCCTTCTAAGCATTAAGCATCAACAATTACCATGACTTGAAGCATTCTCGTCAAGTTCTACTAGCGTAAAATGACCAGAATCTGCTTAATTACGGAGTAGAAGAAAAAATCCACAGCGATCTGCAAAACTAGCTGTACGGTCCTGCTCCTTCATAGTTTTGAGCTGACGATTTGTCAATAGACGCCAAAGATACTATATCATGAAGTTCATGAGTGCGCAGTTTCTACCAAGCAAGATGCTTTTGGCAGATTCATTATATGCGAAGATGCATTGTGACCATAGTTCTTTTTGTAGCGCAGAAGTCATCTCTGTGAGGCGAGTAGAAGAGCTCTGTCTATCGCCTTCATGTAAGACGCTGCCAACTAAACGCCTTACTACAATCCACATGTCGGGTCTCCAGTTAACTATGCGGAACATACACAGACGTTGTTTTGAACGGCTGGTCTGATATATTGTCTCTAACAATTATTTATTTTCTTCGTGGCGCCAGATGCCTTTTTATAGGGACTATCTGCGTTACGCAGAGCACGATTACCTTAAACCTAGCCTAGACTTTACTTTGACTAAGATACTCTATATTACCTTCTGGCTAGGACATTTGTTATAATTCATAATACGGGGATACAGCCATAACTCATAAGAAAATTGCGTTTTGCATAGACTATATGCGGTCCCTGATTGTGTAAGAGTCCCTAATTGAACGCTTACAGTCCCTAAGAATTTCGTTTTTGTACAGATAGACCCTTATCTTTGGATTTTTCGCTTACTGACCATGAAAAGAAATTTTTTTTGGTGTTGCTCGAATGAATGTTGCGTTCACGGGAGAGACCAAGTCCATGTAGTCTAACTGAACCCCTAACGAAAAATTTGACGTACTAATGACAGCATTCTATTCTTCTTTAGTGCGCACTGGGATCTTTAGAGTCATAATATTTATTTAGAGTAGCATAAAGCATAAAATATACTTCAATAAGCAGTACAGTAGTGCATCTAGTGCACCCGCTGACACTTTAAAGACTTGAGCTTTAACTGCGACACTCGCAGAACATAACAAAGAGCTGCCTACAGACTATAACTTCGGCGGATAATCTGTTAACCATGCGAACAAAAGAGAATCGCGATTGAGTGCCTTGATGTTTCAATCAGTAACAAATTCGTTCCACAGGGACCTGATCTGGCGAAAATTGCCACAATTGAACAGAAGATTTGAAGCGCCGTCGCAAGGAAACAAGAACGCACAGATTCGCGATTGCTACCAGAACATCTTGTTCACACAACATCATGTTTTGCAAAATGTTTGCACATTTATTAGTCGTTATTCTAGCACTAGTTTGTGTTGCTTTGGCGACCGAGGAGGGTTCGCCTCCGGAGAAGTTGATGGGTGGTAAGTAAAAAGCTGATCAATGTTTAAGCCGACTCGTCCCTCATGGGCACGCATTTAGCTGTCATACGGAAACCTCAGCAATGCAGCCAAAAAGTAGGCAGCAACGACCGTATAAAGCTTCACTATACAGCCAGAGTATGGGGAAAAGAAGAGCCTTTTGAAAATACGTACGAGAGCGCGCCCATAACGTATAAGCTTGGTACATATATATAAAGAGGTTTTAGTGCGCCTCATCATTCGTATCTTTTAACGTTAGGCAGGGACAAGTTAATGAAAGGGTTGGAACGCGGAATCAAGGGCATGTGTGCTGACGAAGTAAGACGATTGGTTATTCCTGCTGATCTTGGTAATGTTTTTATACAAATAGAAATGGGGGAAGGCTAATACTTGTATATAGCGTTTGGAGAGCTAGGCATCCCAGATAAAGTACCACGTAAGCGAACAAACCATCTTTAGAAGTATAGATCCTAAGCATATCTACAGCGAATTCTGCCGTGATCTACGAGGTTGAGATGTTGGATGTCCAGTCGCCGTTCAAGTATGTTGTTATTATGTTTTGTTTGAACAAATTCCTAAATTATTGATTGCTAGGAGCCCTTGGTTTTGGACAGGCATCGTAGTCCTTGTTACGGGGTATATCTATTTTGACCGTCAAGCAAAGTCAGAAGATGCTTCAAAAGCGTCAAAATTTTTGGAGAAAAAAGAAAAAGATGCCAAAAAAACTGAAACTAGCAGTAATTCGTAAAGTTATAAAGAATGAGTGTTTGCATCAAATGAGTATTACGCTATGTTCAAGCCGTAATAAATTCTGCGCTGGAAAGTGATGCGCCTTTGCACGGAGAAGCAGTTCTTCTCGCTTTTGATCCAAGGAACAGTTCGCACCTGGATAACCCGAGCTCTACGTTAAGGCGCTTTGTGATGGCTTTCCGGTATTCCACCGGAAGCAGTAAAATGGCTCACGATAAGGACAGGTGCCCTCAAACTATCTGTATCTAAAGGGACGCATGAATTTCGGTTTGTTTTTTTCTTTGGCTCTGTCTTCAAAAAGTACCCCGCTAAGGATGTCAATTTCCAATCACGTACGTATATAGGATCATTCATGTCTTCTTGTCTATCGTTTAACCTGCATGACCCCTGTCTCGAACCGTATCGGCTGTGGTGTAGCTCCCTGTCGTCCGACAGGTAAATAACTTTGTCTTCCGCAGCGTCACTTCTTTTCCACGACAGAACTTCGCCAGACGCTGCATCGCTTCAAGTCCTCTGCCGAGCATTGACCACCGGCAGCCACACCAGAATAATTCCCACGTCGCTCCCACCTGGCCAGGGTGCGGGATAGATTCCCCGGCAACTATGTGGGATTACCTTGTGGTAAGTAAACTGACATCAAAGCATCTTTCATTTGCTAACCGTGAATGATTTCGTATGCTGCTCCAATATATTATGCGTCCGCCGAGGGCCAAGATGATGTGAGTAAACCTATGATTTTGATGCCAATTCATAAACTAATGACCGTATATTTTATTTTTCTCTCAGCGCAAACCTGGCTCTTCATTGACACATAATCTGTTTAGAGTAACGTAAAGAACTGTTCAATAAATAGTAAGATGCAAAAAATCTAGTGTTACTGGCACCACGTCTACGATAACACCCCGTTTCTTCTTCACCCCGTCACCTCCACCATTATTTCCGCCATACATTGCATGCAACCGCGTGATGATTTGTAGCCCTTTCTCTTTTCTTCTTTACTAAGCCTAAGCTGTAGTTCGCTCCTCTCATCCTTCTAACTTGATCCATTCGCGGCATGCCACTGTCTTACACGTGTGACCGTTTTATTTCCAACAAATTGGCGCCAAATGCCCATACAAAAAAAAATCTCAAGTGACGGACAAAACCTCTACCGATCCAGTTTCATCTACTTCCATCGGTGATCGCTTTACGTCCGCGTTTTCCCTTTTTCCCGTTTATCCTTCATTCATCTTTCACACGAACAATTATGACGGAAGACATCACAGTTTCTACTTCGGCCGATCAACCATTACCGCCTTCAAAGCAGCACCGTGTCAAGCTTTATGAGCTTAATCCAGATAGTAATTGGGAAGATAAGGGCACTGGAAACTGTATCTATGTTGCGGTAAGCTTTTGTTCTTACTCCTCGGCATTGAATGCGCGTTCAATCCCACTTGTTCTATCAGATCGTTGAATGACAAAGCAATTTAACTTTTGGTATACGATTCCAGGGTACAGAAGAAGAGATGGATGAGATCCGGGTTTTCTCCGAAAATGACGATTCCACATTACTTAGTTCTAAAGTGGTAAGACGTAGAGTATATCAACGGCAGCAAGGTAATCCGAACCACCAGCCGATAATTTGTTGAGATTTTCTTATCATCATGCGATGGTAGACACCTTAATTGTTTGGACCGAGGACGATAATCAAGACCTAGCTTTGAGTTTCCAGGAAATAGAGGGATGCGAAGATATCTGGCACGTGAATAGCTTTCGTTTTCGAAACGGAGAACTTACCGTCCTAACTTAGGCGTCGTATTTGCGTTGCAAAAGACAATAAGATGATTGATGACAAAGAAGACGAATACAAAGAAGAAAATGCAGAGCGGGAAGAACCTGTTTTAGACGAAGCAGACGGGAACGCAACGCCAGAATATGATACAAAGGCAATTCTTGAAGATGACAAACAAATACCATTAGATCCACCTAGCTTGTCAAATTT
Organism: Saksenaea vasiformis B4078; assembly: GCA_000697055.1. Taxonomy (NCBI): domain Eukaryota; kingdom Fungi; phylum Mucoromycota; class Mucoromycetes; order Mucorales; family Saksenaeaceae; genus Saksenaea; species Saksenaea vasiformis. The sequence continues at coordinate 18,202 of JNDT01001995.1, read as the reverse complement.
GGCAGAAATTGCAAAATCATTGGCGGATGCAAAAACGGCATATCAGAAAGTACGATTGGCAGAATTCATTTTATCCGATGTAAGATGATATGCAATTCAGTAAAAACAGCAGTACTTACGCGCGTCTACTTGAAAGAATTATATCGATAAGCTACTGCCGTTGTTTGATACATGCGAAGACTTGGAGAACCTGGAGGATCTGCATCATCTGTATACGATCATGAAGACAATAAGTACGAATAGAACGGTATATCGACTTGCATGTTTATTCAATTTGCGAGATAGTACTGTTGAACGAGAACACTGTTATTGAACATATTATCCGGGACGAGGTTGTCTTCCCTGTCATGGGAATGCTGGAATGTAGGTAGACACCAGTTTCATGGAACGAAGCTAAAGGGAGTATCAGATGATCCCCGAACTCCGAATATGAAAGCAAACCATCGAAAAGCCCTTGCACGTTGTTCAGACATCCAGCTGGTAAGTACAGAAGGTGCAATGGATATCTTTGGTCTTGACGAAGCAAACTTAAGGTGGTCCCTATCAAAGACGAGCTTACCATGTCCAAAATTCAACAAACATTCCGTTTGCAATACCTAAAAGATGTCGTTCTGGCAGATTCCCTCGACGAAACGTTGACTTCTACACTTCATTCCCTTATCTTTTTCAACCATCTGGACATTGTCAATTTTATCTCAAACGATGAAGACTTCTTGGGCGAACTATTTGACATTTTAAAGAATGACAAATCGGAAGAGAAAAAGAAGGAAGTGATTCAATTTTTGCATCAGTTCTTTTCAATAGCGAAGTCGCTGCAGCCATCCTCTCGTGCAAGTTTATACAGGTTTGTAGCTACATATTCGGCTATCTATGCTTATGTGCTTGTTATGTAGAACACTTGCTCCTTTTGGATTTCTTGATAGCTTTACCATTTCTCTAACCGCAAGCGAGAGATCGATGCGGGTTGAGGCAGTAGATTTGCTTTCTTCGGTTGTCGAACACGATGCATCGCTTGTTCGATCTTACATATTGCGAGACTCCAAGGATGGAAAAGGAGACGGCAAACTGTTGGAAACGATCATGGAGCAATTTACGATGGATAAAGATCATGACCTGAAGTTTCAGTATGCCGAGATTATAAGAGTACTACTGGATTCTAATAATGGCGCTGCTCCGGGTACTATGATCGTGGGAGAGGTACACTACAGACAATGCGAATATACAGGCTCATATTCAATAGACGTTGCGCAAACAAGAACCTGATATGGATCTGTTCTTAACGTTATTTTACGATAAATACACGGCGTTGCTCCTTCGTCCTATCCAGCAAGTGGAGGTCAAGCCATTGAGACTGACCGGTATAGTACACTGTTTACATGAAAAAAAAAAAATAAGAAGGCTGACGTTCTCGTCTAGGACCCATAGAAGAGCTGAATATGGGACACGAGCTATCCGAATTATGTGTGCATGTGTGCGAGCTACTTTGCTTTGCTGTGCGGCAGCATGGTTTTCGTAGCAAATACCTGATGCTATCGACCGATTGCTTTGTAAAGGTAGCGCAGTTGCTTAGATGTCGGGAGACGTACGTGAAGCTTGGTATGTGATTGTCGATCTTTATTTTCCACTCCTACTGATATGAGGTTGCAGCGGCTCTTCGATTGTTTCGCACTTGTGTCAGCCTTGCAGACGATTTTTATAATCGGCATTTGATCAAGCATAATATATTTGAACCGACAATTCGAGTTGTGCTCGATACAGACGAACGCGACAATTTGCTAAATTCAGCATGTCTGGAATTGCTGGAATTCATACGAAAAGTAAGCGATTCCAACGATAGATTGGTGTGTCTCACTGTTCTGTCCTCACCTTCCACAAGGAAAATATCAAAATGTTAGTGAATCATTTAATCACCCAATTTGGCTCAGTGCTGGACACTATTACCTATGTTCGAGCGTGTAAAAATTTAAGGCTTCGACATGAGCAGAATATCGAACCTCTAAGCCAAGAAAGCCCTGCAGCGAACGAGACATCTACAAGGTAAACGTACAACCACTGACGCATCTGGTTCTTATGTTGCTGTTAGTTCAAATCCTCCAAAGGGAGCAGTGCAAGGAGCGTGGACATCATCAACAGTAGACCAAGATGAAGAGGATTACTTCAACGGCTCTGACGAAGAAGAAGCTGACACAATTAAACCAGGAGAGGCGTCAACAGCGAAACCAGCTCCTTTAGTAGACTATGAAGACGAGGAAGAAGATAGCGAAACAGCATCAGCAACCACTACGGATAAGGAAAACAAACACGGAAAATCTGCTGCTGCTGAAGTAGCAAAAGAACCGCCTGCAGCTTCTGATGAACCGTCGACTACTACTGCTACTACTACTAGCACATCTTGTGAGACAAAGTCTTCAGCAAAACGTGCAGATGATTCTGTTTCCGATGTGAGTGAAGAAGTGCCTTCAGCGCCATTAACAGCTAGCAACAAGACACCTGTTCCTGACTCACCAAAACGACGACGAGAAATGGACGAGGATGACGAGGATGATGTCTTGGCTGCACGAGTCCAAAAGAAAAATGATCACCGCCAATCCCCACTCAATCCGCCTAAAACTATCATTATTAACTCCCGGATAACAAGCTTACGAACCCGAAAACGCCAGGAATAACATTTGCAATGTGCTGCTACTCTCGGTAAACTTATGACAATAGGTAATAAAAAGCAATGAGCTTGGATTGCTTTACACTTTTGCTACCGGTTTCCGGAAAAGTCCTTGTGTCATTCGAGTGTAGTAACATTGGGATGGTAAGGTTTACATTATCCTCGTGCGCCCCAACGTTTCAACACCCAGTGTCATCTAAGGGAAATGACTTTGCTATTTGGGATGTACTTTCTTCTATGCGACACAAATGCGCGCTTGCATAATTCAGTGAAGTTACAATTTTGTCTTTCTTTTTCTTTTTTACAGTGTGGCATTTTCTGTAGATGCTTACGTGCTGATAACTATCAATTTTTCCGGTTTCTCAAAGTAAAGATGTATTTTCATTTATTTCCAATATGTATCTATTCGTTGGCGTGAGTACATCTTCAAGTAGACAAAAACAGAAAAAGAACTAGGAAGAGGGAAATTAAGAACGTGATGAAAGTAATATAAATATCGCGGTTGTGTTTCACATGGCATTTATGACACAGGTAACAAGGAAGATCAGTTATCGATCGCATCCCAGATCTCCATCTTGTTTGGAAGACATGTGTCATCCTGAGAAAAGCATGTGAAGGATCGCAGTTATGCGATAGATCTCAACCTATTATATATGCATCTACTGCTATGATACTCTATATAAATTTTGCATGCCATGGCAAGTCAGGCTTCATGCATCAATTAAATCAATTAGATCATAGTATCAGATTAACGTTAAGGAAGCATCTCTCAGCGCAAAATCCTGTATTACATTGGGAATATTTATATATGTTGTGTTTTATTCGAAAATCAGTCTAACTTTTTTTTTCTGGGAATTCATCTGGTATGCGAACGAAAATGGATAAAGAGAACACTAAGCCGGTAAACAGTGTACAAGGATTGATTTTTTTTTACAAGGGAAGTAATATATATATAAGGTTGCCATGTCGTACAAATGAATTGGCTGAAATGCAATATTAACAAGTGGGAGAACAGGAGGTTAAAGGTGCCAAGTAGCTATTGTCGTAATCGTCGTCTGATCGGCATTTATAATTTGTTGATAAGTTTGTGAAGAACAAAGGGCCATCCACGGACTTGGTATCAATCCTCAGTTTGGGTCTCCTTTTAGATTTAGGTATGTCGGTAAGAACAGTGACAGGATGGCCTGGCGATGGTGTGCGTCGAGATGGTATCATGGAAAGATCAAGTGGAGCAACGTATGGTCGATGTGAACCGTAGGTAGGGGCAGATACAGACTTTCGAAGTACCAGAGGTGGTTTGGGTGGTTCCGATTGACGAAAAGTATAAAGTGTCATTGGAAAAGCAAAGCATGATCGATCATAATCAGCAGCACTGTACGTAAACTTGACGTTGAGGTGAGGACTGAATCTAACTGATTTCTTTGGTGGCATGTAGTGAAAGTGTTATGTTTATGCAGGACAATGGTAACAAAAGTGCGTGCTCCTTTTATATCATTTCTATTTCTTGTGCTACCGACATCTATTTTTAATTTTTCTGGTGGGGGCTGTGATAACGTAACCAATGACGCCTTACCATTATCGCAAAGACACGTTCTATTTATAAAACGGAAGTGTCCCCGATCCGCACAGGCTTGTTACCTTTTACATGTCTGTCTGCGTTGCGTAGAATGAATCTTAGCCCAGTGGTAGAATCTTCTACGTGTGCCATTGTTGTCATCCTTTTTTGGCCAGAGAGCCGTCGTTTGCCAGCTACTACGGCAGTGGTCCTGGCCTTTTCAATAGGCACATTAGCATCTGTATACATATACACTTGGTGAGTTGCATCAAAGCAAGGCAGTCAGTCAATCAAGCTGTAACCCTGCACATCCTCCCTATTGAATTCATTATAATTGGTATGAACCTGATAAAAGAAGACGCGGTAATGTCAGGAGAAGGTAATGGGTCCGGCCAAATAGAGAAAATCAACATTTGTGAAGAGAATAGCTTAAACAGTACTGCAACATGTATAGCCATTTCAAATACAAGCGATATCCTATGGTGCAAAATATGAAATTCAGCCATACCATTCCAAAGGCAGAATGAATACAGATAGAATACGTACGTGTAATAAAATCCGCAGTGGGATCTTATAGCGTGCCGCCATACAAGACACATCGGGCAGAGACAGCGCGTAGTTTGTCTATTGCTTTTAGCAAAGCTAATTCACGTTGACGAACGATATTTACAAGATGAGCGACCGGTTGATTCGTGATCGTCAATGGGTTTGGATTTCAGCAGATGCTTATATTAGGCAGGTTAATACTGCCAAGATTTTCTTGGAAATCACTGCGTTAATTAATTTTTGCCATAAGTGAAAAGGAGCGAACATCGTTGTGGCGTTGTTGCAAAATGCTCTGTTCATCGAGATTTTGACTCATCAAACATCAACATTTATTGGTTTTTCAGGATCTAGTGTCCCGAATTTAACATACAAGCTCATTTTCAATAGAAGCCAAGCCAAATTCGTGAACACCAAGGCCCTATCATTTGACAATGAGGAGCAACCTCACAAGTTTCTTTCACTCGCGCGTTCTTCGAAAACTCTACGGAGTAAGTCCTTGGAGGTCATTGGCACGCAAGTCGTCACGCGCCTCACTATGTCTGCCTCATCCTTGGAAAAATGATGACGTTCAATTTTCCTCTCGATAACGAAAACCAATTGCTCAATTGGATTGACCCCTGGGGGACCATAGTGGTGGATGAATGAAGCGGTAACTTCTCAAAATGACGTGTGTCACGCGGATGTATTGTTTAACAATGCCCATAAACCTCCAACACCGGAGGAATTTTACAGATTTCTCTGTCACATATCACCCGATGAAGGAGGCTCATTTTGTTCGATTTTGGTTACAAATTACGTCGTCACGTTATGTTGAAAGCTGCTTCATCCTGTGGCGTGTTTTGGAGGAGAGTATCGGAACGCCATACAAAATATAGGACAGCTGATTGTCCTCCTCTTTGAGAAATGGCAAACATGAAGAATTGAGGGTCAGAGAGCTCCCTCGAAGCATTGAAAATCTAAAGGTAAGTGCACAGACAATCAAGTAACCTACGTTTAAAGGACACACTTATCCTTTGTCACCTTGCTCACTGTATCTGTGTGTATGTGGCTAAGGAAGATTGACCTCGAAGAACCTTAATTTTGCTGGGATCAAAATTGAAGATTGGACCCATGACCTTTCTGGGGGAGAGTGCAAGTCCGAAAAAAAGCCTTTCTTCGTAAGCATTATTCATTTCCTTTTCTCTTTTTTTACAAATGCTATACGCAGCTTTTAAAAATGATCGACGCTTATGCCACATCAGTAATATAGATAAGCCCCGGAGAAGCTGACAATTTGGATCTTTTTGAAGGGAAATCACCGCGTCTCAACCAAGCATTCTACAAGAAGCGGTACTGTAGTTCAAATTTGTTGTTTTCTCCGCTCCGCTTTTATACCACACTATAACTGCTACATCATTTGTCGTGAGTTGTGGTTACCTAACGCAATTGACTCCGTGCATTAAATATCCATTGACATGATGATTCCGAATTCTTTCTCCTTTACAATACGAGAACCACATAAGGTTTCGCTCCCTTGTTATTGGCTCGATCATAATGGCTCGCGCGATTGAATCTCGTATCTATTAGTTCATTTTAGGTCAAGCTCCGTTCAATGCCCAAACATTCACCGTTGAGCGAAGGAGGTTTCCTGCGTAGTTTAGTTCAATATCGTGTCGCATACCACATCTAAGGTACTTTGTCGCTATGGCTTGGCCCTTCTATGTATAAATTGTATTGTAAAATTTCTAAAACCGCCACCTCGCTTTGGAAAAGATGTATGTTACTTGGTACACCTTTTACTGGTGAGGGTACACGTTGTACTATGCAATCTTCATGTCCGACTTATGTTATATGAAGCTCCCGAGATACCTATACGAGATTCGGCGAAACGAGTCAAATGGTGGACTTGTCTTCCTTCCATTCTGAGTAAAACGTGCTAATCACGTGGAATTTTCACTCCAAAACTAAGCGGCAAACCCGAAGACTTACTTACCCAATACAATTTATATCACCGTGATTTTCTTTTATCATTCAATGCACGACGATTTCAACGATGAGTGAGTGAGTATCTTTAATTAAAAAAGAAAAAAAGGAAAATTAATACTACTGAACGTAAAGAAAGGTCTTATTCGGCACGCCCAACTGTTGAGACTTACGGACCTTAATTGCTTTATAGACAGTTAAGACAAGATTTGAAAGGTATGTTAGTCGGCCCCTACGATTGCGAGTCTTATATCAGGTTTGCCAGTAAGAAGGGAAAAACTTAGAAGTCGTTGGATTGCCGACGTAAATGGCTGAAAAGGACGGGAAGTCAGATGCACCACCGTGTACGATTAGAAAGGTTTTGCCAGAACAATAGCAGACGATAAGCCCACATCCGTATTGCGCTTTAGTCGCATCCATGTCGTAAGATACCAAGCAATCATTACGACTTAAGGCGGCAATATAAACCATAAGTCTGTGACGTACGCTTAAGTGAGATGAAGCACCGGTCCTGGGGTTATTGCGGTTTCACAGAATATGTACTTGTTATCTAGTTTATATAGACAGTTCACCATGAGCCAGAGTACAATTATTGATAAAAATAGGTCGTTCTCTAATCTAAGCCTTCTATGCCTTCTTATACAGATAAAAGGCTACCACAGAGCTATTATCTCATTTTTTTAAGCCATCCTGGTAAAGCTTTAAAAACCTGTCGCTGGCATGGTGGAAATTTCAGTGCAAGAAGAATTTCTGCCGAGGCGCAGAAACTACATCCTGTGTCGATGCAAGGAGAACTTGGTTTAGAGAAACCCTCGATGGAAGTCTACGCCAATGTGCACTATTCGTCGAGGCAAATCAGTTCTCGAATTCCGGTAAAAAAAAAACCAGTTTTTATTTCGTATTACAGTGACACTGCTGTTGGTAGTGCTGAACTGGGATTATCGTATGTTTGCGTGTGAGAATCAATCATGGGGTTGTAAGAATTGGGTGAAATCTGCTGTGAATGATTTTGTCCATGAGTCATAGACACCAACCCGCCTGTGGGACTCGATTTTATCGACTTTGAGCGTGCGCGCCCAACTTCAAGTACAGCCTCGTCTGGCACGGCCTCCAAAAATTCCTGCCGTACTGACAATGGCACTTGCATCAGCATGTTGGATTTGAGGATTGCACCATAATTTTGAAATATAAAATCAAGGGCAAGCAATTTTAAACCTGTCTCCTCCGCTAAGATTGCTTTTTCGAAGATCACTCCACAGCTTTCCACAGTGAGATGACGACGATAAAGACGCTCACAGCAGAGCTTTTTGAGTCGATTGAGGAGGTACATGTTGGCCAAGACTAGAACCTCGCAAACGACTGGCCACGGCTCATTGTCGTCTAAGCAATCAGTATACAAGTATTTTACAAATGCCATGACAACTTCGTACGACTCTGGCACTTCCATTTGTTGTTCCAGCGACTCGGCCATTCCTGACTTGTACATATTCCGAAAGTGGGGCCAGCGTGCAATCAGAATCACTTGGTGTACGTAGATTTTCTGTCCATTTGATGGGATGATTACAAAGTCGGAGAGATCGGGATTATTTAGTAAGCGAACGAAATCATTGGGGAACGGCCGGACAGCAACATCATATAATCCAAGCGATTCACCATTGATTACTAGCGCATCTCTAGCTATAGAGTTAATCAAGAATTTGTTTTTTTTTCGAATGACGATGTTTATGCATTGCACCTGCCTAAAGTGATCATAACCCTGTGGTCTGTACGGGTCCGTGTTTCCAAGAAACAACAGGTTATTGACATGGTTCTCTTTGATGATCGTGAAATAATTCCAGCCGCCAGTTTCAAAATATCCACTGCATTCTTGTCGACTCCACTCGAGTGTATCGAGATCCAAAAGCCACAGACTGTAAGACGCCTCGATGGGATCGTTGAGGCTTTTACTCGAATGATTCTTTGGCAGGTATCTCCCAAAAACAAGCAGTTTTCCACATATTGTATCGCAGAAATGTTGGCTTTTCATTAATACCATTCTTGATGCAACAGATGAGTGAGTACCGCCTAGTAGTAGGTGGGGAGTATATGGTGAGATTTTAAGATGAACGACAAAGAGATCGGAGACAGTATGGCCTTGTTCATCTTTGCCACCATATATGTACATTTTCTGATCAATAAGGGTAGCCGAATGATTGTATCGAGCCGGCATATCCTTATATCTTGTCCAGGTATAGGTTGTTAAATCGAGTACACTCATTTCTTCCAACACATAAGTACCTAACAGATGGGTTAATTTTACACAAATGTAGAAGAGCAAGCATTTACAATCTGCGCTTTTTGCAAAACCACCATAGACAAAGAGTTTGTCATCAAATACGACAGCGCTATGTAGATATCTGGCAGGAATTGATCCTCGGATATTAGGTTGATTCCAAGTCAATGTACAGAGATCAAAAATATGAAGATCATCACAGTAATCCTGAAGGTCATTACAACCACCTAGACAAGTATATATATATAAATAGGTAGAAAAAGAAAAAGAGCATATAATGATTACCAAATACGATGATACTGTTTTTCCATCGAGTAGCTGTATGACCATAGCGTTTACAAGGAGGAATACCTTGAACATTCTAAACAGATACAAATTGGCAAACATATCGGAAAGTTTTACTTACTTGCATTGTCTCCCATCGCATATCACATAAATTGAGAACATGTAATTCGTTCGTCACATTTCCACCACCACCAAAGACGAATAGCTGATGATCGACTTTTACAAATGAAGGTTTCCAAAGACCTACAACATTTTTGCCCGCTGTTCGAATAGGCTGACCCGATTTCATTTCATCAAAATAAAAAGGAGAGAGAGAGAAACTAATTCTCCCAGAAAATCTGCTTTCGTATTATTATCGAAAACTTGACCGTCGTCCCAAAAAAATTGTCCGCTCTTTTTTAAGCAAAGCGAGACATTCATTTCACTCATTGCCTTCTCATTTCTTGTCATGTTGGATACAACGAGTCAGGAGGAATAGGTCCATTACAGGGAATGCTGCATCAGTAGAGCAATTGTACATGTCATTCATTGACACCCTGAACTTACTATCTTCCTTTGTTCGTTCTCCTCTTCCGCTCCGTCCGTTTCTCTATTTTCTATCCAATGTTGTTTGACAAGACGTCTATAAAAGCCTTTAGCTAGCAGGTGAAATGGGGCTCTTTTAGATAGAAAGAACGCGGTCCCAGCAAATGCCCTTTTCCTTTTGGAAATATCAAGTTCTCATAAACGCTATATTTATGATAAAGACTTACCGCGTATCCTAGTACAGATTTAGCTGTTTCATTTTAGTGATAGGCTTTACAGAATTCACATTAGTGTGATCTTTATACACTCAAAATAAACAACATTTCCTCATAGTGTGGTACCACTTCTTGATAAGTCTCTAGATAATATATTAAATACATAGCTGCTGTCACTATCTACAAGGACCTTTCATTGATTTTCTAAGGTTATCAAGGAAGACGCCCGTTTCTACTCTTCTTGTTTCCAATCCTCTAGCTGTCTCTTCGCATGAAGTGCGTCCATCTCGTGCTGGTTACTCAATTGCTTTGTATCGTTCGTTTCTTCTGCTGAAAAAGCGTGACTTGTTCCTATCCGTTCTCCAAGAAGTGCCGCAGCTGTCTCCTAAAGACTTCACCGACGGATATCCAGACAAGCAAATATTGTGCTCTTTTTCCAGTTATTCATTACGGGTGTAATCTCGCGGTTGCGCCGATATATAGGCGGAATCGGTACTGCATAGATGTCATATACGTTTTTCTCTGCGGTCAGGGTTATCCTTGCTAACCGTAACCCCTTTATTCCTTTACTGACCTGAGGATAATTACCTCTTGGTGCTCTTCTGTGGTTTTACCCCAGAAGCATATGTAGAAAATGTCTGCAAATGCATCATTTATTAGCTGTATGTTGTTCAAGTTCTACAGGCCGCTGTCTGACTGAACACTGAACAGATAACAGGATTAAAGATGTCAAGACCCACAGAACCGTTAAAATTTGAAAAGCGAAAAGAAAAAAAGATCGTTCACTGACAACATTTCTTCTTTTATCTGAGTTACGCATATCCAAATTTACAGAGTAAGCCCTTATCGAGCGATATTTGTAGAAACTTAATAACCAGGTATACTCTGTTTATTAAGTATGACCGTACAACCGCCACAGTTCCGATTGAAGCGCAAAAGGAAAAGGGCGGCCGAATCAGGGATAACAGTAGACCAAGCCCTTCAAGTCTTGTACAGTATCTTCCACGACCAACTGATAGTGATCCTCCTAAAAACCCTTGAAGATAAACCTAAGAAAAAGTCTACGATGAAAGCACGTCAGCTGTCAGAAGAAAAGAAACAAGAGAAGCAGAGGGAAAAATTGCAAGAACTACGAGAAAGTCTGGAGAAGGCAGATCGCGTTACAAGGTCGTCGTTCGAACAGGCCGATGATATCCTTAATGCAGAACAAGGAACTACCAGGAGGACTCTTGCTTCAAAATATCCTGGATCAGGGCAGATAGGGGCGCTTTGGCAAAAATACGCCATCGCAAATTTGATGACGCTGTCGAAAAAGCACAGAAAGAAATTGAAGAACAAGTGCAGGCGAAAGAACAGGGCTGCAGCACGGATACTACTGAAAACAATGAAAGCGAAGACGAAGAGGACACGATCCGGGCATGCTCGGTTCGATTATCTGGAATCTTGCGAGGTGATCTGGATGATGAAGTGAAACAAGTGTTTCTCGACACCATAACTGCCACAGCAGTACATGCAACCATGCTAAACTACGCTGCCAGTACCGTCATATTGGACCCACATTCAAAGCAAGCTCGTTATCAGCAGGACAGTCCAGAGATGTTTAACATTTTGGAGGTTGTTCCCAAATGATCAGTCCGCAATCCAGAAGCTCTGAACTCGAATTTGACGATACCAGTGGTACCACTGCCTGACAATGTGCCGAGATATCTGAAAGCTTTGCCACAGAAGAGCAATGATGAATTCAACAACCTCTTCAGCGAAGCCCATTTGCAATTCATCCATTCGAGCTGTTTCGGGAGACAGTCTTATAAAGCTAGTGAGAAACCTTTCTGGTCTGCGCTGCAACACCCAATGTTGAAAGATTTGCCAAAACCACCTACCGGCTTAAGCACACGATGCACTTTCAGCTGCAGCAATACTCCAACAATCTACAAAACATGTGGGCAGGCGGCTTGTTCCACAGATCGATCAAACACCTGCTCCGTATACTTCTTAAACTAAACCTTGCCCCAGAAAAAGAGAGAAAAGTCCGTCATATTGCCAAGAAGAAAGCAAAAGAGAAAGAAAAGCAACGGGAGGAGAGTATCAAACCGATGAAGAGGAAAAAGGGATGGCATTGGCGTCAGATCAAAGGACGAATAAAACTAGAACGCAAGAATTTAAGACGCCTGAAGAAACAGCTGGAGGTGGAAACGGATCAAAATCAAAGGATTAAACTATTGAGACGTGAGAAGTCGTGCACAGATGCGATTACAAGATTGCAATTACGCACGAGCCAGGAATACATACCCAAGATAGGTGAAAACCCACAGTCTCGGAAGGATGAAGAGGTAAGCACCATATCCGATGTCATTGACATATTAACAGAACAAACGTCATGTAGCCTGAAGGTGAAGTAACTGAGTTGGATATCCCTGTGGATATAGGTGGAATAGACGATGAAGGAGTAGATGAGGCAATTGAGATGGCAATCGAAGAGATACAAGAGGAATCAGAAGACGTTGTTGGATCCCACTTTTTATTTTTCGATTTATCTTAGTTTTCACTCTATTTTATTTCACTATTTTTATTATCTTGAAACAGCCGGGTTTATCAAATGGGAATGAAGAAAAGGAAAGGAAGAAAAGACAAAACATACCCAAGAACAGCAATTGCCACTTTAGATCGATCTCCCAAAATCACATGGTTTACACCCCCACATTTGTGCTGCGTAGCAACACAGGAAGGTTCACAACGTAGCAACACAGGAGAGTTCATAACGTAGCAACACGGGTAAATCAGTGACAAGGCAACCCGGGAGAATTTAGTTTCAAGATAGATTTCTTTTTTTGTATCGATTAATTTTTATGTAAATACCCCATCCTTTTGTTCAATAAATCAACAGGTTATCAGAACACGATTTTCTCTCGGTCTACTCTAGCCATCTCAAAAAGGTCTTTTCCAAAGGTTTTCTTTTATTTTTCAAGCCGCCTTTTTATTTGCTCTGCCTCCGTTGGTTATTCTCAAGAAACCACCGTTAACCAGGATCTATTGATTCTTTTTCTTTTTCTTTTCTTTTTTATTTTACTCTTTTTCCTGACAAGCGACGACAATTCCGCTGTCTTCCCTTTTTATTTTATCTTTTCTTTTATTTCTTTTCTTGCCGAATCTCTTTTATTTCTTCTGATCCAACTCGCTGATCACTCGAAGAATACCGTTTTTATCTCTATTTGATACCTACATTTGACAGATCCAACACGAGATCATAGGTAATCATACAAATGATTTAACTAACGAATCAGATTCTTTTATCAAACAGGAACTCTTCCGATCTTGTCTTTATCGACAACCTCTTTTCTTTTTCTTTTCTTTCATTTATCTTCATTGATAAATACTTCAAGTCTTGGTGTCCGACTCAAATCTACACCTGGTGCTCACTAACATCGAACTAAATTCCACGAAACTGAACTCTTATCTGAACCGAACTTTTATTCATTCTTATTTTCTTATCACCGCTTCTGTCATATCGCTGAAATCTACCTAAGAACTTAACTACCCGAAATTTCCAGCTTAACAACGTTAAGCCGAATGACGCGAAGAAAGAGCCCAGCAGAAGGAGGTTGATACGGCTTCAAGCTATTGCAAAGAAACTGTTGCTATCAGCAGATATTGAAGGAGAAGTGAACGACGCTGATGTCTCGGGGTTGCGGAACAATGACGATAACAAGCTCCAGAAGGTCGAGATAGATACCGTCGTCCAGATTACGAATGCGCTAAGACCATATATACCGAAAGGACGATCAAGTGCTGCGATTGCCTTGCGTGTTCGATTTGTTTTGTTATCGAATACCGTTCTCCGTGCCACTGGATACAGCAAATTCACTGCTAACATCTGCCCAGCGATCAGCCCTGTCTCGATCCATGCCCTACCTCTCGATGCGGCGTCCATGTATGAACTCTTTGGTTCGACTTCGGCAAAATTTGATTTATACACAGAAGATGGAAGCGCGATTGCAAATATTAGGCAAGCTCAAACGAACAAAGCCGCCGTAATCGGCTCCTTCTTTGATCAAGACAAAATCACCCGTATTTGCAATGCTCGCGGTTTGGAACCATGGTGGCGAGTAACCGTTACACCCCAACAAATTGCGATGATTGATGGGAATGTGCAAAAAGGAAGGAACATAACTGTATCTCATTATGAACAAAGAAGGAAGAACACAAAAGGGAAGAATACGGACGAGGGCAACAGTTTCTTTGAGAATGAATCAGATCGAGATGTTCCCAACAGTTACAACGTTGCTGGAAGGTGCAAAATGTAAGGTCAAAGCTCTGGAGTCGGCAGAAAGACAATCAAAAAAGGCGTTACAACAGGCAGAAAATGTTGTCCAAAATCGCACAGAAGAGCATCAACGGAGAAAAGATGCTGTCCAAAGGAAAATCCGGGACAAACGTAAGCGCCACAAAATAAATATCAGCGATCCAAGGGCGAAGAAAAAGCAAAGCGAGAGCTACGAAGATTTGAAGACATCGAAATTGGAGCGCGCAGAGAAACAACATAATTTAAGCAAGATACGGTCGGAACTGGCAGATCAGCGAAGGCGGCGATATGTATGTCAAAAGGTAACTAAAGAATATCGCATGCATCGGTCAATCAACCGCATTAAATCAAACTATAGGAGCTGGATATCCTCAAGAACAAGCGAAAGGGCAAGGAAAAGGTGTCAGAGGGCGATGATGAAAAGAAGGAGATAAAGATGTATAAGGTTACAAGTTGGAATCGCCCAGGTTGCGAAGCCAGTACACAGTTTCTTGACATCACAGAACTGGATCGGCAAGTCAGCCACAATCACAAGAAGGCTATTACTTTCGGCGGGACCGATTATGGGTTGAGAGTTCTGGCGACAACTGTTCCCCTTACAATGGAACGCGCTCGCCTACATTTTGACTTATACAATCGCCAATTAGAAGATACTCAGATACCGGTATCTATTCCTGAAGAAATGTCCAGACTTCCCAGACCAATGCGGATCACGGCGGGATATCTGGAAGAGAAGACCTTCTCCAGGAAGTTTCGCAAAAAAAGAGAAAAGAGGAAGAGGGTATAGTAATGGCGGCCAGTAATTCAAGGTTCTCACTTCATATTAGAACGCTTCAGAAGTTAACAGCGCGGAAAAGAAATTGCAAGAAAGTTCGTCGGCTTTAGCAATCATAGTAGAACAGATCTTAGAGTCGCAAGAGGTACTGTCCTTATTTTTTTTCCTTCTACCTCTAACCCTTCAATCCATATTAGGTGAAAAGGAACTGCCGAAAACAATTGCGATCACTTTACCACTCAAAACATGCCCACCATGAGAGACACACCCAGGCACTGTTTACCAGTCGCGTTTATAATCAAATTGCTGCGCACGAATGTATGTTTGTCAAGACAGCTGCCAAGACCGAGAAGGATGGTGCATAAAACATCGTGCCTATCATGGCCATAGGGACCCAGGGCACGGGCGTCGGTTCTCGACTGAAGGGTCACATTAGACGTGGAGGAGCATGGCTGCGAAGGCGACATTGGCGTTATGTCCCAGTATCGATGACGAACTATCATCGAAGTTCTCAGTTATGCGTTTACTGTTTTGGGCGAGCGGAAAGGGCCAAAGCTCGGCGAAAGAAAAAGGGAGAATGGAAGACAGTGAGGGTAAATGGTGCCTCTCAGTGTGTAAATCGGAGCTGCACAGCGTATCGGTCAGGCCATGCTACACAAAATAGAGACGTTCAAGCGGCTCTGGCAATAGGTCTGGCATGCGCAAGCAATGTCCTGTCTGTGGATAGGAGAACGCTATCACCTTTTGACCCCCGCAATTTCTCGGCTGGAAGACCTTTTATTCCCGGCGCCACCAATTACCGGTAAATTACTGTCAACTATATCACATGTATATACTAACATTACATCCATGTTTTAAAGGTGCGCGACCTCTCCACAGAAGCTCTGCGAAGAGTAAGTGCTGTCTCCGCATTTGCGATAATAATAACATTTTCTATCAAATGAAGGTTGAGTAGATCGGGACCTGTTGCCGTGACAGGAGTTATCATGAACTCTGTATCATGTAAGAGAACCAAACACAGCATTACATCTTTCTGATTTTTTTCTTGACTCAGGTGAGATCTAGGTGTCGTATAGGTCACATATGAGGACATAGATTCACATCTAAAGATCGGTATTATACCCGAAGTCAAGACAATCTCAGGAACACAGATTACAATCTCCGAATGAATAGAACTATAATAAGGACAGACGCGTAAACATATACAATCATCTTTACTTTACATCCAAATAAAGAAAGAGTCTCAAAGGATTTCCTGTCTGTCAAGTTACTATCTAGACAACTGAAATCCACACTACGATTCAGATATTAATAACACACCCACCCACGTTTTATCGGTTAAGCTGTTACATAAAACAGCAGGATTGAAGACGCTTTTGATCGGTCGAGTATTGTTCCTCCGCCATCTTCTCCTCTTTTATGTCATTGCATGAACTGTGTAGCATACATAGGCGGATGTCCAGAAGTTTTGTAGATATGAGATTGTTTTCCGAATCAAGAGATGACGAATAAATATGCAACGTTTGAGCGGCCGCCGATGTTCTAAGAAATATATTGATTGAAATGGTCGCCACTGCACGATAGCATAAACGCTTCTAAAGAGGAGGCACTCGTTTTATTTAGAAGGGGTCGTTTGAAAGAAATGACGTGTGATGTTCGAACACGCAGCATTTACTAAACTTTCGGACGTTCCGATGAGACACGACCATCCTCCATATCCATATAAAGTCTAGCAATATACTTATCTTTATTGCTTCTTTATTCCAAGTGAGTTCTACCGATCGACTTCGTCTACAGAGACAAAAAAAAAGTTCAAATCCAAAGTGTCGTCCCAAAAATCTGTTCTGCCTAATTTGGAGACGGATATTCCCCAAACGAACAACGATGACCGCGCCACACCTTTTTAGCAAGTTACATGTTCCCCAGTGGCACAACGGCATGAATACTCTTTTGGTATACTCGGCCATTGTCTCGTTTTATCACTTCGCAAGTTCTCCTCGTATCTTTACCATTTCCAATCTCTATCCGTTATCCTCTTTAGTATGATTATCCGAATATCTTTAGTATAAATATCCCAGTAGCGTAAAGCAAAATAAAGACTATCATTCTCTCGCTCTATTTTCTTGTCTCTTATTTTGCACACTATTCAAGTCGTCTTCCGTGGCCATTGATTGGATCAGCCAATGTCGTTTCCGTTGATCTGGGTTTTCTTCCGAATCACTGTAAATGTAGCCGATCGGTTAAACCCACAGGGGATCAGAGAAACGAGAAGATAAATAAAATAGGGATCGAAAGATAATCCTTTATTCTTTTACAAATAGCTTATCTATTTATATTTTCTTCGTACCTGAACGGATCACGGTAAAATAATTCTATGTCTAAAACCAAGGAAGCGCCATGTACCAATGATCGATTATCGTTGCTGAACTAATCTCAAACATTGTCATTCTTGCGCTTCTTCCGCGTTCTTCCTTGATCCGATTTGTTCGATTGTTTCAGGCACGGTAAAATGGTATTCCGAATCCTGCTGCTCGGATTCAGACGACGACACCAATGTCGTGACCGTAGGACGGCCAGAAGGGATCGGCAAAGCCGCCCTTCATCAGGTCTTACTCTTCACTACGATCAACGATACTTTTTAGACAGACGGGACTAATGATTCACCAAGTCAAAAGACCAAGCTTTATTCAAAGGCGCTCTGCGCCTTTTTATAAAGGTCAACAGAGGCCGACGTCACAACGAACCAATCAGATACAAAACATAAAAACATGATACGTGTCGCATCGTTGCACTCGATCTCCACTTTTGGTAGTCAGTAACACAACGGATCGAAGTCTCTACAAGGCAACTTCCTTTTGTCTCTCGGCCGTCTTCCAAAAGCATAAACTTCCCCAAGGACATATCACGCATGAATCCGTTGAAGAACTATTCCTTTTGAGATAGAACAACCGTAAACGATTACATAAGAATAGGCCTGATTAGAAAATATAAAAAGGGAACATCGTTGGATAATAAAGCATCATCATTCTTCTTCTGTTATTCTATTGCTTCGTCTATCATCCTCTGGTGATCTTGTTCGGTTATTTCAGATCCGGGATCGATACGCCA